>CAKAOJ020000389.1:65000-157500 GCA_916701645.2 Sebastolobus alascanus | reverse complement strand
CTGAGCCACGCCGTCGGCTTCGCCAGGTGAGCAGTACTTTGATGTTTCTCTACAGAACCTGAAGGTGATGTATCTTCTCGGTTCTGACCCGTCTCGTCTCCGTTCTCAGTCGGACCAGTAAAGCGTTCAGCAACAAGACGACGGTGAAGCAGTGCGGCTGTACGGAGGTCTACAGAGACTGTCTGCAGACCTTCCTGCCGGCGCTGAGCTGCCCCGTGCAGCGGGGGACGCTACGCAGCTCCGTCCGCTCCTTCCTGCACCGCATGATCATCTGCATGGAGGAGGAGGTGCTGCCCTTCGTCCCCGCCGCCTCCGAGCACATGCTGAAGGACTGCGAGGCCAAAGACCTGCAGGAGTTCATCCCGCTCATCAGCCAGATCACCGCCAAGTTCAAGGTAGGCAGAGAGACTCGACTACACCTTTATAAACTGATCATTACCAGCTGGTTAACGAGCTCGTTCTCCTCTCCGCAGCGCCACGTGTCTCCCTTCCTGCAGCAGGTCTTCATGCCGCTGGTGCTCGCCATCTTCGAGGTGTTGGGCCGGCCGGCGGAGGACAACGACCAGGCGGCCGCTCTGGAGAAACAGATGCTGAGGAGGAGCTACTTCACCTTCATCCAGACCGTCACAGGAAGTGGGATGAACGAGGTGATGGCCAACCAGGGTGAGTTACACACCGATAACTGGAGTATTCCTTCATGGTGATCTGAGGTTTATTATGTGGAACTGAAACTTCTGGTGTCCAATAAAAAACATCTTTCTGACGGGGAGCGGAAGCCGTTATATCTCTTCAAAGCCACCAGACTCCGTTCATAAAAACAGTGATTTTACCTCTCAGAACACTAAACCATTCAGTTATTCCCAAACTGATCACAGCTAACGCTGACTCAGTTAGTGTTCACATTATTCAACCTTATTGATTAGCTTACTGTGCTAACCTACCTCACTGCTTTATGCTAACGGCTGAGTGAACGTTAACATTTAAATGGACCCGTCCTTTAACTCCGTTTTCTTTTGATAAGAGTTGATAAGAGTTGATAAGAGTTGATAAGAGTTGATAAGAGTTGGAAAGACTTGATAAGAGTTGATAAGAGTTGATAAGAGTTGATAAGAGTTGATAAGACTTGATAAGAGTTGATAAGATTTGATAAGAGTTGATAAGAGTTGATAAGACTTGATAAGAGTTAAAAAGGTTTGATAAGACTTGATAAGAGTTGCAGGCAAACCTTCCTGCCAAAGGTTGAAGTTATTTGATGGTGTGAATGTTGTTGTTGTTTTTCAGGAGCAGAAAACATCGAGCGAGTTGTGTTCACCATCATCCAGGGAGCCGTGGACTTCCCCGACCCCATCGCTCAGAAGACCTGCTTCATCATCCTCTCGAAACTGGTGGAGCTGTGGGGTGAGTAGAAGAAGAAGAAGAAGAAGAAAACTCTACTAAACTGGCTCAGACTGATTCTTTATTCTCATGTTTTCTTCTGATAAATCTACAGGAGGTAAAGACGGCATGGTGGGTTTCCCCGACTTCATCTACAAACACATCGTTCCTGCGTGCTTCCTGGCTCCTCTCAAACCGACCTTTGACCTCTCCGACGCTCAGACCGTCCTGGTGAGTTCCCGTTCCAGAGTCCAGCCACCAAACACTAGATTTAAGACTGAGATCAGAGTTCAGCAGCTCTCTGCTTTGTGTTTCAGACGCTGTCAGAGTGTGCACTCACGCTGAAAATGATTCATCTCAAAAGGGTAAAAACAGATGAAATATTCTTCATTATTTTAGGTATATTTTAGATTTATGGAGACGTTGTTGTTAAAGTGTTTTAATGTTTTGTTTCAGGGGCCGGAGTTCATCCAGTATCTGCAGCAGGAGTATTTACCGTCGCTGCAGGTGTCTCCAGAAATCTCACAGGTGAGACGATCCTCAAACACTTCCTCTAACATGACACGTTATTTCTTTTACTGAGGAGGAAATCTGTGAATTATCTTCATTCCTATCTGGAAACTCAATACGGAAGATCAATGCTGCCAAAAAATATATTAAAAGTTAGAAATGACAAAAAAATACTCATTAAGTAAAAATGATAAGATACGAAGTTAAAGTTCTGACGTACAACTCAAATTTGACTTAGTATTACATGATTGTGACTTCAAAAGTCATAATTTTTCCTCATTATTTTTACTTACCAGTGTTTTTATTTATCATCATTTTTATTTATCGTATTTTTGACTCAGTAAGTCAAACTTTTAATTTTATATCTCAGAAGTTTGACCTTGTAAATCTCATAATTGTGATTTAAAAAGCAAAACTTTTACTACTTTACTCTACGACGGCGTGTTAGGGCTATTGTAGGTAAAAAAAAAGAAGAAGAAATTACGAACCTGGGAGGGGGGGGTAATTCAAAATACTATGTAAATTTACGCAAAATTTAAAAAAAATAACAAGAAAATACAGATAAAAGTAAAACCTTCAGACCACGTTAGAAAATATGCAAGAACTTTGTGATTGGGGAGAAAATAAAGCGTAAAAAGAAGCTGAAACTTTGTCTATATTTTATTGTAATAATAATAATATAAAATATAAATACAGATAAAACACACAGGTCGTTTGTTTTGTCCGGTTTCTAATGTCGTTAACTTATTCTAATATTCTAATAATATTACAGGAACTTTGTCAAGTGCTTCAGCACCCAGACGTCAAAGTCCTGAAAAACTACATTAAGGTATTTATTATATATTATTATATATTTATAATAATCAATAATGAGCCTGATTGGTTCTCAGTTTGTTTATTGATCACCTGACGATTGTCTTCTGTCTCTTTAGGCGTTCTTTCAGCGAGCCAAACTGTAGGAAACAGAACTGGAAGTTCACGTTGGACACTTCACAGGAAGTGGTCGTACTCGCCACTTAACTACAAAATAAGGACCTTAGCATAGGAGCTGCTTTTGCACTTAAAGAGTGAACTGAACGCATAACCAAGTCTGTCTGAAGTCGGGACGCGGACGGAAGCTCGGCGGACGGACGGATCCCTCCGGAGACGAGCTGTCCGCGAGGACTGAAGGAGCTCGGCTGAAGGTCAGAAGACGTTTTGTGGAGTCGAGAGGACAAAAGGCTTTTAGAGGTAAACACAGATGTGAGGGTGAAAACATCTGGTAATTATTATTATTTTTATTATTATTCTAGTCCAACCTTCACATTTCACCCCACGCTAGATTTAATGGTTTTCTTTGGATGCTGCTGCCACAGAATGGACTAAAAAATAAGGGCTGAATTGTTTTATTTTTATTAAAAATGTGGCATTGATTTCTTTTGTTTATGTGTTGAGGATTTAAAGTTTGAAGTGAAACGCTCTCACAGCCCGACTCCATCTGCGACTTCCCTCCAACCACCTCTTTATATCTGATGGGATGGAGATATTTAACGTTTCAGCCCCTTTATGCTGAGTTTATGTTGAGACCTGATTAAAAAGTCAACGGAATATTTGAGTTTCCTGGAAACAAATATTATTAATTTCGGATGGAAATGAAAACATAAAACGGAGGAACAAAATGTAAATAAGAGAAAAAGATGTTAAAACATGTAAATAAAGTTCCTAGGTTTAGTTTTTTTTAATCTTCATTCCCATCTGGAAACTATCTATGGAAGATCATTTCTGCCTGAAAATAAAAAACATATTAAAAGTTAGAAATGATAAAAATACTCAAATTATGAGATACTAAGTTAAAGTTCTGACGTGTGACTCATAAGTTTGATTTTGATTCAGTATTACATAACTGTGACTTCTAAAGTCACAATTTTGACTTGCTAGTGTTTCTGTTTATCATCATTTTATTTATCATATTTTTGACGTCAAACTTTTGACTTTATATCTCAGAAGTTTGACCTTGTAAATCTCGTAATTGTCACTTAAAAAGCAAAACTTTTCATATTTTACACTACAACAGCGTATTAGGGCCATTGTAGGTAAAAAAAAACAAAACAAATTATGGAATTTGGAAATTATGGGAAGGGGTAATATTCAGAGAAAAAAAACTCAGATTAAAGTAAATTTGTGAATTTTTTTCTCATGAATTTATGAAAAAACTCAAATCAATTTATGTGAAAAATACCCAAGTATTCTCTGAGATTAAAATGGTAAATTTACGTAAAATCAAAACTTGGATATTCTCCAAGATAAAAGTGGTCTTTATGATATTCTCCGGGATTATTTTGATTTAGTATCTCCAGATTTGACTTAAATTTAAAGTTTTACTGTTGACTTGATAAGTCTCATAATTTTTGATTTAGTACCGTTTCACTTATAATTTTGGCCTGATAAATCCCACAATTCTGACTTAAAATATAAAAAAATTCGATTTATTTATGAGTATTTTTATCCACATTTTATTTTATGTTTTTCTTCTTTTCTCGGCGGTGATGAGCTTCCATAAAAAACACATAAACTCGTTCATAATTCCTGTACAGCTCATGTAAAAAAAGAATGAATTTGCCTGTGTACAGAAGCAGCTCCATTTAATTTTATATTCAAGCATTTGTGACAATTCAGGACGATCGGTCGACAAATTGATTATGCAAAACGCTTTGCTGCGATCAATACTGTGAAGGAGCTGTAACCAATCAGAGCGAGGCGCCGAGATCCAACTGTAAAAACTGTCTGATAATTAACCGTTGACTCTGTACAGACGCTTGTTCTTTAAGACTTTGGATATTGTGACGCCCCTCTTTGTTGTTTCCACAGTTAGAATCATTCTGTGATGTTCAGTCTGTTATTTGTAATTTGTTTTATCTGATTTAAAGCTTTAAATTTCTTATATTTTCCCAGAAACTTTGGAAAAACCTCCAGAGAAAGTGCCTAAAAGTGTTCAATTAAATGTGGCCATACAGTATAATAATATCTCAAAATGCAACATGTCAGGATGAAATTGGTCTGTTTAAGATTACTGATTACTATAAAAAGAAACTATCTTGTTCTGAGGCAACAAAACCAAAATGTGACATTAACTTGATGTTTAAAAAGCTGAAAAATGAGTTTAAAAGTCAGTTAAACTTTAATTTTGACATTAGAAACAGTAGTTTTTGTTTAAGTTACTGTTGAAAATTGTTTGCAAACTTTGTTCTTATTTTTGCTTTTTCTGTAAATTGTCTGAAAATACAAGTCTTTAGCAGTCTTCCCAGTACAGAGATCGGTTTAGCCTAGCTTAGCATAAAGACTGGAAGCGGGGGGAAACTGCTAGCCTAGCGAGAGGAGTAGATCAATATCTTCCATTCTTTCTGAGAGTGAGGTGTTGAATTGGATATCAATCTCAAGTCTGTTTGTTACTGTAAGTACAAAGCTGGAGTCAGGATGTGGTTAGCCTAGCTTAGCCTAGCTTAGCATAAAGACTGGAAGCGGGGGGAAACTGCTAGCCTAGCGAGAGGAGTAGTTCAATATCTTCCATTCTTTCTGAGAGTGAGGTGTTGAATTGGATATCAATCTCAAGTCTGTTTGTTACTGTAAGTACGGAGCTGGAGTCAGGATGTGGTTAGCTTAGCTTAGCATAAAGACTGGAAGCGGGGGGAAACTGCTAGCCTAGCTAGAGGAAAAGTTCAATATCTTGAGAAGTTTATTTTCTCTCTGAGAATGAGATGTTTGGATGGATATCAACTGGAAGCAGGGGGAAAATGCTAGCCTAGCTCCATCAAAAGAGATAATCCAAAACTGTTCAGGACGTGGTTAGCTTAGCTTAGCATAAAGACTGGAAGCAGGGGGAAATGGCGTTCAAAAACCGCTCACTAATTAATACTTTGCCTTGTTTTTTTTAATTTGTACACAAACGTAAAAACCACAGTTTGAGGTTTTATGGGGCGGCTGCTAGAACTACTTCGTGCTAAGCTAGGCTAATCACGTCCTGACTCTCTTACATTAAACATTTCACTCTCACAAAGAAATCTGCATATTTATCCAAATATTGAACTTCTCCTTCTGAAGTCTCTTCAGTTTTGGCACAGTTTGGACTCCGTACCAATGCTAAAACAAACACTAAAGCACCGAAACACAGTCAGGATCTGCACTTCATTCACCTGTTATTAACTTATATAAATAAAGTCCGATCAACTTGAATAATGGATATCTACGACGGCGTATTAGGGCCAAAAAAAATTAAATACGGAGCCAGGGGGGGCTTATATTCAGAGATTTTTTTTTTATGAGATAATCTCAGAGAATATTCAAGTTTTTTTTCTTGTAAATTTGAGGTTTTTTTCTTGGTAAATTTACCACTTTAAGTTCAAAGAATATAATTTTTTTTTCTCGTAATTTGAGGAATTGTTCTTGTAAATGTATCACTTTAAACTCAGAAAATATCCACATTTGTTCTCGTAAATTTACGACTTGAATCTCGGAAATTCTAAGTTTTTTCTCTGAATATTCCCCCCCCCTCCCCCGGCTCCATAATATATATCTTTTTTACCTACAATGGCCCTAAAAGGCCGCCGTAGAAACAAACACCTGAAGTAATATTTCGTTGTGATTGTTCCTCATCGTACCGTCGTAGTATTCACCCTCTAAAGTAGAATCAGCTGTTTTCAAAGGACGTTGCTAAGAAATAAAAGGTTATTGATGAATTTCAGCCTGTTTTTATTATTTTATTTCATCTTCAGCAGGTTAATATAAGGAGGTTGGAGGTTTAAGATGCCAAATGGATGAGTTTGTTCATTGATGGTGAAACGTGTTGAGATCTGGATCATTTTTCTTTTTTTGATATGAGATAAACCTTTTGTTAGAACATCTGTTAGAACCAATAAAGTGTTTACTAATCATTAGATATCAAACTTCATGTTTTATTTACTGTGTAACAGACAAACTGACCTCTTCTTTTCCATATTATATGTTAAGTCTTTTGTTTTCATGCTACTTTCTATAATTTAATTATTATTTTCACGATGTCATCTCTGGGTGTCATGTACGACCAAGTGAAGATTTAAGGTTGACTGTAAAGTTACTGTAAAGTAACTGTAAAGTAACTGTAAAGGAGTAAATAGCATTAATTCAGTTTTAAGTGATCATCTTTATTATGATCACAGATTTGGCATCAAAACAAACAAAAAAAAATCAGGTTTGAAATTCAATTTTCAATCTTATTTTTTACATAAATTTCATTACAAAACGAAACGAAACAAAAGCGAATATCTTCTGTTTCTCCAGATTCCTGATCAGAAGTCTCCCGTGTTTTTAACTTCCTTCCTGTTTAGTGTTTAGAGTCTGTAAACGTGTCGTCGTGCAGCTTCAGCCTTTAATCACAGCGATCGGTCGCAGTTTGATCGCCTTCTTACTGATTCCAGCGTCGTGACACGTGTTCACAACGTCCGTCACGTTTTTATACGATTCAGGAGCCTGAAAACAACAAACAACAACTTCAGATGATGCAAATATTATACGGAAGAATCTCAGAAGATGTGTTCCTGTAACGTTAAATAATAACATAAATATATTAGTGGTGTTCTTCACCTCCTCCATCACCAGTTTGGGCGACGCCACTCGGATGGCGATGCCTTGATCGGCCAGTTTGTCCAGGACGTCCTGGAAGTCCAGGTTCCTGCGGGACTTCGCTCGAGACATAGCGCGACCCTGGAAGTCAGGAAATAATTGTATATTAATCTTTTAATCATTATATTATAATAATCATGTGGTGAAAGAAATGTTTTTTTTTTTCAAGTTGAAATATTTCAACTCCCACGAATGACGCAAATTTTCCGTGTTGGCGTATTTGAGTTGAAATATTTCTATTTTTCCTTATTTATTGTTGTTATATTATAGCATAAAACACATACAGGATGTTTACATACTTATTTCTATTTTCTTATAATTTCTCCATGTTTATATATATTTATATTCGGGCTGTCAAAGGTAACGTGATAATAACGTTAACGCAAAGTCACTGAAATAAATAAGAGAAAAATGCAAAAAGGAATATTGTGCAGAAATAGTATAAAAGTATAAATACATAAATAAATACATACTTTTAAAAATAAATATAAAATAAATAAAAAGTGCAAAAATAAATACATAAAAATAAATGCCAAAATAAATAAAAAATAAAGGCAAAAAATCAATTGATTAATGTAAAAATTAATAAAAGATAGAACAGAACTCTGTTAGTTTGAAATGAAACCTGCAGACTGATAAATAAATAAATAAATATAAATATATATTGGTCGTACCGCTCCGTGACAGGTTGTGCCGAACGTCTCCGTCATGCCCTGTTCTGTCCCGGTGAGGACGTAGCTGCAGGTTCCCATCGTCCCTCCGATCAGAACCGGCTGACCCGTGAGCTGAAACAACAACAAGAGAAACAGTCGGTTCAAAATGTCTGACAGCGTCGTTGGATCAGACAGCATGAGGAGTCGTGGTCGTGGTCGTGGTCGTGTTCGTGGTCGTGGTCGTGGTCGTGGTCGTGTACCTGGTAGTCTACGGGGATCAGCGGGTGGTGAGGCGGGAACGCCCGCGTGGATCCTTTCCGGTGGAGCAGCAGCGTCTTCTGCTTCCCGTCCACCATGTGCTCCTCCACCTTGGCGATGTTGTGAGAGACGTCGTAGATGACGTGCATGTCGAGGTCGTCCGGCGTCGTGACGAACACTTTAGCGAACGCCTGAAAGAGAACGTTTTATAAAAATCTGTAAGCTTTGAGACAAAGTAAAGAATGTTGTACTTTCTAAAAGTTCAGACCAAATCTTCTCCATGGCGACCGATGATGCTCCAGGTGTGTGTGTGTGTGTGTGTGTGTGTGTGTGTGTGTGTGTGTGTGTGTGTGTGTGTGTGTGTGTGTGCGTGCTCACCTGTCTGGTGAGGAAGGTCATGGAGGAGCGGTTGACCCAGGCGTAGTTTCCCGCGGCCGCCATGCCCTTCAGGTAGTCCTGTCCTTCCTGTGACGTGATGCGGGCGCACGCCAGCTGGCGGTCGTTCACCGTGATCTTATCCCTCTTCATCGCCTTCTCCATGGCAACCAGAGCGTCTGACAACAACACGGATTTATTTAAAATTAAGCAGGACTCTGGTGGATCCAGACTCTGAGCCTCTTTATAAAAACGTTATAAACTTTCTGAACGTGTTGACCTTTGACCTCCTACCTGTGGCGACCTGATGTCCGAGCCCTCGGCTGCCGCTGTGGATCATCACGCACACCTGACCTTTGTGGTCGATGCCCATCTTCTTGGCGGCGTAGTCGTTGTAGATCTCGTCCACCACCTGGATCTCACAGTAGTGGTTTCCTGCTCCCAGAGTCCCCAGCTGCAATTAAACAGGAGGACGTTTGTATCAACACTATTCTTAAATTTCTCTGCTGGTTTCGTGTCAATAAACAGTGAATTTTACATTTGTATAGGCACCAGTGTGATATTTCTTGTGTTCTATGTTTCTGGCAGCTTTATACTTTGTTAAATTTAACAAAAAGAGAAGTCAGACTGATGATTGGACCGTTTATCAGCTGCTTATTACACGGCTGTGTTGAATACTCGATTCTGATTGGTCAATCACGGCGTTCTGCGGTCTGTTATTCTGTATAACAGACCGCTGCTATGTATAACAGACCGTTGCTATGTAGAACAGACCGTTGCTATGTAGAACAGACCGTTGCTATGTAGAACAGACCGTTGCTATGTATAACAGACCGTTGCTACGTATAACAGACCGTTGCTATGTATAACAGACCGTTGCTATGTAGAACAGACCGTTGCTATGTATAACAGACCGTTGCTATGTATAACAGACCGTTGCTATGTATAACAGACCGTTGCTATGTATAACAGACCGTTGCTATGTATAACAGACCGTTGCTATGTATAACAGACTGTTGCTATGTAGAACAGACCGTTGCTATGTAGAACAGACCGTTGCTATGGGCGCAGCTCTGATGTCGGACTCTGGCGGACTGTTTTTGCGTCAAAATATTGATTTCTTCAGTAAGTAGCCGTGTAATAAGAGAGATAATGTACAGCTAGCGGGTCATTGTAGTGAAAGAATCCCCTTCAGGGCGATGCAGCATCGCCCTGAAGGGGATTCTTTCACTACAATGACCCGCTAGCTGTACATTATCTCTTACATAATAAAGACAAAGATTAATGCAATAAAAGTCTGCAAAAAGTGACTAAAATGACCATGAAGTCTGGTAGAAACCAGAAAAAAACTTTCTGTTTGTGTCTTGGTTTCATCAGAAAGTGTTTTTCTGTTTCCAGACAGAACACGTGTGGTGTAAATAAAGCGTTGAGCCCCCGGGGCTGCTGGGATACCTGCGGCAGGCCTCTCTTCTTGGCCTTGGAGGAAACCTTGTTGGGGTCGGCCTGCAGCATCCTGCCGTACTCCTCGCAGTGCTCCTTGTCCTCGGCCCAGGCGTAGCCTTCCCTCAGAGACCAGTCCACGCCCATCTCCAGAGCCTCCTCCAGGTCCCTACAGGTGAACAGGTGAACAGGTGAACAGGTGAACAGGTGAACAGGTGAACAGGTGAACAGGTGGGAGAAGGTGTGTTCTGCGGTCCCGGAGGACTCCTCCTTACTTGGCGCCCATGGGGATGACCCCCTTGGAGCCGACGCCCACCGGGATGTGGTCGAACAGCGCCTGAGCCAGCTGCTCCTTCACCGGCTGCACGTCCACCTCGTCCAGGTTCGTCCTCAGCAGACGGACGCCGCAGTTTATGTCGAAACCAACGCCGCCTGCAGGAACGATACACGTTTTTAACAGTTTCATCACGACGTGGAGAATAATTAGACTTTATAGAGTCAGATTTTATCTAATCAAAGATATAAATATATCACTATCAGCAGTTTGTTGTTTGCAGTAAACGTTCTGGAAATATAAAAATATGAATATAAGTTAGAGTTAGTTAGAAAACGTCTCATCTGGTACCTGGAGACACGACGGCGTCGGGGTTGCTCATGTCGAAGGCCGCCATGTTTCCGATCGCAAATCCATAACCAGAGTGAACGTCTGGGAGACCGATGGACCTCTGTGGGATCATTTAACATTAACATCCCATAATACACAGAAAGCTCAGCCACTGATGAACGTCATATAAAGAGCTCGTCATCATGTGACTCACGTGCACGATCCCCGGCAGCGCCGCCACGTTCCCGATCTGTTTCATGGCCGGAAGGAATCCTCCCACACCTTGAGGACAACATATAGAAATAAATAAATAAATAAAGTGAAACATGTGGGATGATTTCAGAGGGTTGAAGAGTCAAACAGCAGCTGACCTCCTCCTCGACACGCGTTACGAAGCTCCTCAAACATCAACTTCTCCAGAGGATCGTTCACGTAGAAGATTCCCTCAACCTGCAAGAAAACATCTGTTTATACATTATGTATAATATATAAATATATTTATACAGTCCGTTTTAATGTTCATGTAGACTCAAAACAATCAATCAGTGCAATAAAAGTTATAATAACGTAATTTTCATGGTCAATATACGTAGAAGCAAGAAGGAGCGAGTCTGCTTCACTAAAGTTTTTTAAAATTATCAGTAAAATATGTGAAAAATATAAGTGAAAACTGTCACACCCTGTAGGAAACACTGATGCACTGTTAACTGATTATACTAATTGGTGCAATATTAAGCTTCATTTTAATATTATTCCTGATATTAATAACATCATTTGAGCTAATTTTGATTGAGTCCAATGAGTTTATTAATTTCATAATGTCTAAAATTTGTTTATATTATTTAATAATAAGTATATAATAATAATAACAATAATAATAATAATAACAATAATAATAACAACAATAATAATAATATAACAATAATAATAACAATAATAACAACAACAATAATAATAATAATAATAATAACAATAATAATATAAATAATAATAATAATAATAACAATAATAATAACAACAATAATAATAATAACAATAATAACAATACTAATAACAACAACAACAACAACAACAACAACAACAATAATAATAATTTTATGGGATCCTTATCAAAACATTTATGTTAAATGTTAAAAAACATCAGATTTTAATTCTCTCAATAGAAATTAATTAGAAAAACGGTTAATTCTTATTTAGGATGCCTGTGTGGCCAAACTGTAGATTATATATAAATGTATTTTAATGTTTCATTAATCATTAAGGTCAACCCTTTAAGTCGGCTCACATGTTAGAGCTGATAGTTGCATCATTGAGCCACGTCAGCAGGTTTAACTTTGCATTGCAGCTGATAATCTCACAGATTCTTGTGACTGCATTAAGTTCATTATAGTGATAATCAGAAGGGAGTCTGGTTACAACATGTGCTAACTGCCTGTAGCTCAGTGAGCTAACCAGTTAGCCACGTTAGCAGCTGAAACTCTCACCTGCATGTTGGGAACAAACCCTTTTTTAATCCTCCAGCAGTTTGTGCTGATCTTATCCAAATACTGAAGCTCATCGTTATAACTGCGAGCCATCGTTCCGATCACAGAAGGTTTGATGTTACAGACTTTAAAGCTGCAGCTTCACCGGCTGCTGTTTCCTGTGAGCAGTCAGAGCGGTACGGAAGCCCGCAAATAGTTTGACAGAAAAACGCGATTTGTTAATTTGGCATGACGCATTCAAATAAAACTTTTAACGGATATTCAACAATGAACGTGAGACTTTTTTTGTTAAATATGCAGAACTTATACAGAACGTTATTGTATATAATCGTAATGTATTCATAAGTCGGAGTGTTATTTAATAAATAAACTGCTAGCTTGCCGTAGATGTAGTCAAACATCTAGCAAGTGAAGTTTAGCAGTAAAGCCGGATGTTTGGCGACTGGCTTTCAAAACAAGAGCATAAACCGTTTTCTTTTTTTTTTTTTAATTAACACATTTACATTGCAATTTTGTGTTGACATGTTCATCACACTTATCACACACATAAACTTCATTATTCTGAGGAAAGTTCACCAGCTATGCGTTATTTCACTTTTTATTTTTGACACATTTCTAACTTGGTTTTATTTATTTTGAAAATCTTTTCATTGAAAACCGGAACTTGTCGTGTTTAGCCGGATGCTAGTTTCACTCTGCTGTTCTCGTCGCTCAGCTCTGTTTACAGATGGATTCATCAGGAGAAATGTCATAAAACCACCTGGATTTAATCACTTTAATCCATCATGTAAGTTAAGTGTTTTTCTGCTCTCAGTACTTTCATCACCCAAACGAAGGTTAAACAAGTTAACTAGCTAACCTGGTTAGCACTAAGTTAGCTTAGCAAAGCTTCACTGTTACGCAGCAACTTAAAGCGTTTAGGCTGGAAACCAAAACAAAACATGTAATTTCTTCTTAAATAAGAAGCCAGAGTTGATGCCAGACTTCTGCTACATTTATTGAATCTGTTTCTGTCTTATTTTTATTTATTTTGTAATAATGTGTTTGTGCTTTTGTGTGAATCTTCAGAACTTTAAGCTCTTAAAGTTAGTTAACTGAAAATTATTAGAATCAGAACTTTGTGCTGATTTAAACTTCAGTTTGTTTTGATGCAAACAGAAAGCTGCTCTGCTCCAAAACACCGGAAACAACCTTAATGACTCATCACAAAAATAAAAGATGGAGATTTGCACTAGAAAGATCAATGACTCATGGAGTTTCTGTTTTGGTTATATCAGCAGGATAACTTTGTACATAGCAATGGATTATTCTACAATATATGAGGCAGATTGTTTTTATTAAAGGTCCCATATTGTAAAAAGTAAGATTTTCATGTCTTTTATATTATAAAGCAGGTTTAAGTTCTATATAAATACTGTTAAACTATCAAAACACTCACTATACGGAGAAACACACACAGCCTGTATTCAGAAACTGTGCGTTTGAAACAAGCCGTCAGGATTTCTGTCCATTTGTGATGTCACAAATCTACAATATTTAGACCATTTCACAGTTTTAAACATAAACATTCTAAATGTGTCCCAGTTTATTTCCTGTTGCAGTGTATGTGAATGTCATCAGCTGACATGAAGTAAACATGGACCCAAGCTGTTGCCTAGCAACGCAATTCCGTTGAAATGCACAAAAACTGAGTGTTTCAGACAGGATGGTGAAAAAGGTATATTCAGACAGACAGTATGAGGAAAATAAAGGTTTTTTTAAACATTACAGCATGTAAACATGTTCTAATAGAAACACAAAATACAAGTATGAACCTAAAAATGAGCACGATATGGGACTTTTAAGTTGTAGTAGTTCATGAAAAAATACACAAATGTTCAAAGATGTTCTGTTGTAGAAATGAGCACGTTTCCACCAAACTCCATTAACTTTTCATCATATTTTAGGGAAACATTTCATTTCATTTTGAGCTATTGTGCTTAAAAAAACAAATAAGATTCAGTCCTATTTGTTTGTAAAACATAATGTATAATATCAGGTATATGTGGCCAAAAGTAAGTGGACACTCCTGTCAAGTACGAGCAGTAGTTCTTTAGAAAATGGGCAAATATTTAAAGATGTTCTGTTGTAGAAATAAGCTTCTTTCCACCAAACTCCATTAACTTTTCATCATATTTCAGTGAAACCTGTCATTTTGAGCTATCATGCTAAATGAATGACTTCCTTTGTTCATGTTTGTCTCCAGCATGAAGCTGAGAGTTCGTATGAACCGACAGACCAGCAGGGTGGAGTTACTGGGAGAAGAACCCAGTCTGAAGGAGCTCACAGATCTCATCAAGGAGACGGTTCTGTCTTCTCACGGACTCAGGTCAGACACCAGATACTGTTTCTTATTAAATAATCATTATTAAAGAGCAGACATGTTTTACTTGAATGGGAACACTTTCTCTCTGCTGTTTATGTTTTTGTTTCTAAACTATTTTAAATTGGTTTCATTAATAAATTGGTGGCTAAATTGTGTGTTTCAGTTCAGACACTCAGTTCAGTTTGTCTCTGAACGGCTCGGAGATTCTGTCAGACTCCGGTCAGACGCTGTCGTCCTGCGGCATCGTCTCTGGAGATCTGGTCTGCGTCGTCCTGGTCTGCGTCGTCCTGCCTCAGTCTGCAGCCGACAACTCCACCAACTCCACCAACTCCACCAACTCTACCAACTCTACCAACTCTTACAGCTCCACCAACAGATCGACCAGCAGCTCAGTGAACCAGAAGCAGCACCAGAACCAACAGAAGCAACAGACGGTCGCCATGACATCCACTCAGGTGAAAATTATTTGTAAAATATGTGAAAAAAATTGTGAAAATGTCTAGAAAAATATGTGAAAAATATCCCAAAATTATTAGTAAAATATGTGAAAAATATCCCAAAAATATTAGTTAAATATGTGAAAAATATTAAAAAAGTATTAGTAAAATATGTGAAAAATATTCAAAAAATATTAGTAAAATATGTGAAAAATATCCAAAAAATATTAGTAAAATATGTGAAAAATATCCCAAAAATATTAGTTAAATATGTGAAAAAATATCCAAAAATATTAGTTAAATATGTGAAAAATATCAAAGAAGTATTAGTAAAATATGTAAAAATATCAAAAAAATATTAGTAAAATATGTGAAAAAATATAAGTAAAATATGTGAAAAATATTCCCAAAAATATTAGTAAAATATGTGAAAAATATCCCAAAATATTACTAAAATATATGAAAAATATCAAAAAATATTAGTGACATATGTGAAAAATATCCCAAAAATATTAGTAAAATATGTTTAAAATATAAGTTACAAATATCTGAAAATTATTCGTAAAATAGTTTTATTAGTTTTTTTTAATTTATTTTCACTATCAATTTTTCTGTCACTTACTTGAATAATCATTTAGTTAAAGCAAAATATCATCAAATATCTGAAAACAGTGAAAAATGCTCATCACAAGAGATTTCACGATTAAACTCACGATTAAACTTTTTTTTACCATTGAATTAATATAGTTTATAACTTTTTACCCTTGTTTTAACTCGTCAGTGTGTTCCTCCCTTTGTGTGCAGCCAGCTGGAGAGAAAACTGTGCAGCATTCAAATGTTGATTTATAATTTGAATGTGAATGTGATGAATGAAGCTTCGGTGCAGCTCTAGTTATGTCTCGTGAGTTTGATCCTTGTTGTGTTTAACAGCCGAGCAGCAGCAGATCTGCACCTGCAGCTCTGTCAGAGTCCGAGGAGACCGGCGAGGTGTTGGACTCTGACCCGGCGGTCCCCAGCTGGGAGCCGATGCTGTGCAGCGAGGCGGAGGACGGTCAGGCTCCGCTCTCTCTGGAGCTCCTCCACCACTCGGCCCAGACCGGCAGTCCCAGCGACGCTGTCATGGTGGCCGGACACCTGCTGATGGTCGAAACCGGCTTCGTTCCTCAGGTGAGCTGACGGGGAGGAGACTTCTCTCTGGATGACTCTGGTGATGGATGAAACCAGTATACAGTATACAGTATATATATATACTGTGTGTGCTGTGTGTTCAGGGCGGTGAGCTGAAGGCCTCTGAGATGCCTGCAGGCTGGAGGTCTCCAGCTGGAGTCTACAAGCTGCAGTACTCTCATCCTCTGTGTGAGAACAGCCTGGCCATGGTGGTGGCTGTGAGTATGGGCGCCACGCTCGTCATCAACGGTCAGTTCATCACCGTTATGTAGTGATCCGGGTTAATGACAGCAGCTGTGTGGTCCACACTTCTTCTTCTTCTACTGTCTATAAAGTGTTCCTGTGGTTCCAGCATCAAGCTAACGTTTCTCTGTCCACACTAAAATACAAGACATTTGAAGACATCGCTTATCCGAAATATGTGAAAGATATAAGTGAAATAATGTACGAAAAATATCTGAAAATTATTAGTAAAATATGTGAAAACAATTTGTGAAAGATAACCCAAAAATATTTGAAACATATCCAAAATATGTGAAAAATATAAGGGAAAAAATATCTGAAAAATATCTGAAAATTATGAGTAAAATATGTGAAAAATGTAATTTATTTTTATTATTGATTTTTCTTCCACTTACTTAATTAATCGTTTAGTTAAAATTTTAGCATTAAAAATAAAATAGAAATAAGAAGTGTATTTTTGTTCTGTTGTTCCTGCAGCGACTCTGAAGGTGAACGAAACCGTCGACACGGTTCGTAAACTGTGTCTGAATCCATCCAGCTACGTGACCGACGAGTGGGCAGGTAGAGCTCTCTGATCCTTCTGTTATTAATAATAATAACTAATAATAATAAAAATAATAATATAATGTCTGTGTTGTTTGTTGAGGAGAAAGTGCCGCTGCAGCGTTCAGAGATCTGAGCAAACTGTCCCGACTCTTCAAAGATCAGCTGGCGTACCCGCTGATCGCCGCCGCCAGAGAAGGTACTGACCCGGCTCTGATAAACACACATGTTGTTCTGAGGTCTGTTGTGATGTCACGGTGATGTCACTGCGCTGTGTTTCCAGCGATGGCTCTGCCGGTGGCGTTCGGTCTGGCCGCTCTTCCTCCTGAACTCCTCCTCCGAGTCCTCAGACTGCTGGACGTCCGATCGGTGGTCCGACTGTCTTCAGTCAGCCGACACTTCAACGTGTCCACCGCCGACTCCTCGCTGTGGAGACACCTGTACCGCCGAGACTACTCAGGTGAGACCCCCGAGAGCTCACCTGTCTCTGTCTAATGTTAGACAGTTTTATATTTATATCATCATTTAATAAACTGCTCTGTGTTGTGCTTCAGCTCGAGATGTCACCGGGTCCCGAGACATCGACTGGAGAGACGTGAGAAACACACAAATATCACTGAATATTAAACACAACTTAAAACCATCTGTAAACACTGAATCCAACATCTGAACCAGAGCTGCAGACAGCAGTTTAATTCCATTACTGATATTATCATTACTTTATTCATTTATCATTTAGTGAAAAATATACAAAAATATGTGAAAAAAAATGTCTGAAACATATCTGAAACATATATGAAACATATTTTCCTAATATGTTTGAGATGATATTTATGATCTTTAAATCTCTCCCCAGCGTTACAAAAGGTTTTATCAGATTCGAAGTGATCTTCGGCACGCGGCTCGTCACCATCCCGCCCCTCCGTTCCACCGGAACCCGCGGGACATCTTCAACTCCGTTCCCGTCCCGCTCCACCCAATGGTGCCCGGCATCATCGGGGGCGAGTACGACCAGCGGCCGGGCCTCCCCCACATCCTGCTCCCCCGCCCTCGCTACGACCCCATCGGCCCGCCGCCGGGCCTCGACGGACGACTTCCCAGAGTGCGACCGACGGGAGGACGACCTGCAGACATCCGGCGAGGATTCATCTGACGACCAATCAGAGCTTCTCCTGCAACAATAAAACATCAGATGATCAATAACACCAGTGTTCATTCATAGAGAGTTTATTCTGCTCACATACTCTTCAATTCACTTCATTCAAATAACAAAGCACAATAAAGCTTTTACAGAAATAAAAGTTAATTTTACTTTTACTTCTAAAGTTAAAAGTTGGATTCAGTTTTTCATCATTTTGACCCCAAAAAAGTTAAATTTATGTCTTATTATCTTCGAATGATGACTCTTGTTATTATTATCTTGGCAGGACGGAGAGAGATTTTATGTTTTCTGCTTTAAACACTGGAAGAATCTGCAGAATGAATAGAAACTGATGAATCTGACTTTTGTAAATGTTACAGTAAAAAATGTCTCTTATTCTGTTTGTATCTATTTTGTTTTTGTCTGCAACTTTTTACGCTGCAAAAGAACTTAAATGGGACTTAACTGGTTAAATAAACGTTAAAATTATAATTATTTACTACGTCAAAATGTTGACTTTTGAAGGCATTTAGACTTTTTTACTACCTAAAAAATTATAGTAAAATATTTGATACAATTAGTGAAAAATGTCTGAAAAATATTAGTAAAATATGAAAAAATAGTAAAAAAAAAAAAAAAAAATGTACGAAAACTGAAAAATATGTGAACACGTACAAAAATTATTAGTAAAATATGAAAACGTTAAAAGTGAAATATGTCCGAAAAATTTCCTTAAATCATTAGTAAAGTATGTAGAAAATTAGATGTCTGAAAATTATTAGTAAAATTTGTAAAAGATATGTGACAAATTACCAAAAATATGCGGAAAAATGGCTACAAATTATTAGGAAAATATGTAAAAGATATAAGTGAAAAAATGTCCGAAAAACATCCTAAAGTTATTAGTAAAATATGTGAAAAAAATAGTGAAAAATGTACGAAAGATATGTGAAAAATATCTGAGAAATATGTGAAAAATGTCCAAAAATTATTCATAAAATATGTAAAAGATGGAAGTGAAAAATGTCAAAAAACATCCTAAAATCATTAGTAAAATATGTGAAAAAATTAGAGACAAATGTCTGAAGATTATTAATAAATATGTTAACTTTACAAGTGAAAAATGTCCGTAAAAAATCCTAAAATCATTAAGGAAATCTCTGAAAAATGTCCGAAAAATAAGATACAAAACGAGTCAATCACAATAATTATGAAACTTTGAAAAAGTTGCTAAATAATAGGAACGTGTTATTTTGTATATCTTAATGTATATCTTATATCACATAAAACCCATAAAAAAAACTTAAATTATTACATTTATTATATAGTTTATGTTGTTGCTGCTGAGGAGACAAACACAATAAAGTTAGAGTGAATAAAAAACACATTTTTTGTTTCCATGGTCGGGAGCTCGTGAGACAATGGGCCTTTCTCATTTGTCATTTTATACGGCTCGATTCCTCTCCTCGACTCCTCGAGGAGCGTCTTAGTCCCGCCCACGAGAGATGCGAGCGGAGGAGGCGAGGAAGAGACTCGAGGAGAGAGGAAGAGAGGACATATGTTTGTAGAGACATGAGACGTCCTTTCCTCTGAAGCGTCACGTGAAGCGACGTCCGTTTCTGATGACAGCAGCAGCTGATCACAGCTGGATCAGCTGTCAGCCGGCTTTAACAGCTGTTTATGTCTGAACTGTACTAATACTAATAAAGACTCATATCAAACCCGACACTCAGGAATTATCAGCCTCACATGTGACTGAATGGAAATGAGGATAAATGATGTAAAAGGTGTAAAAGACAGATCCTCCTTCTCTCTCTGATTTTAACTGTATCCTTAATAAAAGTTAATGGGGGAAATAACAGATCATGAAAAGAAAACTCTTTCTAATAAATGAAGAAAGTTGTTTGAGGTCCGTTCATTGTCAGCTGTTATAAACCCCTCTCATTGTCAGACTCCTTCACCTGCGGTGTGTGAAGCAGAGATACTGCAGGTCCTTCTGCTGCTGGAACACTTTACCATCAACATGCTCTGTTTGTTGTTCACATCTATAATTAAACACTGATAATAACTAGACGGTGAATCAGAAGACAACTAAACTATAAAACTTTTAATCTGTGATCTGTCTTCACTCCGGTATCAGCATTCCAGTCTCGGCGCAGCGTCCAATCATAAGACCATAAGGGCGTGCGGTAGGTAAACACTTTGGAGGTCCTGGGGATCTGGAGGAACACGGTGTATCGAAGTCCTCGCAAGTTCTCCGTCCTGTCTCCATACGCATTTTAGGAAGGTGACGTCATATAATCAGGTCTGTTTAACGGGTCAGAATGTGTCTTTCTTTCTGCAGCGTCACAGAATTGAACGGGTCACAGTTTTCGCTGTAACACCTGTTCCGGTTCCAACCGACGAAGGATGTAAACTGTCCGTAAATAAGGCGCCAGACCCGAACCAGACCGGTAAAAACAGACACATTTAGTGGTTGCATTCCTCCAATGAAATACCGAAATTATTTTGTGACATTCCGGGATTTATTCCGTTGTTTTAAAGTAAAGTTAAAACCGTTAAATAGTTAAATAGTTGAGGAGAAAGTTACAGTTAGCTTTAGCCGTTGTTAGCTAGCTGTGTAGCCGGGTGCTAATTTAAACTTCGACTGATTAACAGTGAAGTTAATATATGATTTAAGATGTTAATTAAGTCACAGAGACGTTGTTGAATATTTTCCATATTTATTTCCTCTTCACCTCCGTCCCAGCCAGCCGGGCGGGGACTGTGTTGCCTGCTCCTCCCGCCTAGCAGTGATGCTAACAGGGGTGCGTCTGATTCATGACCCGCTGAGCCCCGGAGGACATTAGCTGCAGTTTTCTGTAATATAACATAATTTCCATTCGGGGATCAATAAAGTCAATTTATCCATCTAAATAAAATAGAAAAATAGAAATGTTCTTGATAAATCAAAATTATGACATAAAAAGTCAATTATTTTCAGAAATGGGCTCCCATAAATATTTTATAAACTGTCTAAAATTGTATAAAAACAAAAAGATTATAAATAAGCTTTAAGATTCATCATTTATTTTAGTCCTTTACTGTTCTTTGTATTTACTTTTTATAATATTTGACTGTGATAAAATGGATATTATTACTTTTATTTAGAAAATAGGCTGAATTTCCGGTCCGGTTGGGCTCCCATAAAAATTTTATAAACTGTCTAAAATTGTATAAAAACAAAAAAGATTATATATATATCCTACTTTTTTTTTTTTTTTTTAAATAATTGATTTATTATTTATTTTACTCCTTTACTGTTCTTTGTATTTACTTTTATAAGATTTGACTGTTATAAAAATGGAAATTATTACTTTTATTGTGAAAATAGGCTGAAGTTCCGGTCCGGTCGGGTCACTGAATCTGCCGGGTGACAGTATTCGCTGTAACACCATGTGTGTGTGTAGTAGTATCGGAGGTGTTCTGTCCCTTTAAGAGCCTCGTGTTGATACAGGAAGTGTGAGGGGTGTTTCCAGCTGATCAACAGAAGCTCCAGAGTCTCCCTCAGCAGCAGCCCGGCCTCCCCGCTCCGTCTCCCCGGGCTCCACGCTCCTATTCCCGGGCTCCAGGGCAGAGAAACACCGGTACCCAGGTGTGCAGCGTTAGGGATCTTAATCCGGGATTAATCCTCGGAAGAACCGGGGGGATCCTCGGTGTCCCCCCTCCCGTGCTGTGTTCGCCACCGTGACCCGGTTCCGTCGGTATCTGTCGGCCCGGTGTGTCATGGTCCCGGTTCGGAGATGGCGTCCTTCCCCGGTGTGTGTGCGGATGTCGGTCCAGCAGCGGAGGAGCAGCAGAACGGAGAGCTGGACGGGTCTCTGCAGCAGATGCTGAAGGCCATCGCAGACGAGCGGAACCGACTGAACATCCGACAGGAGATCAGCGGGCTCGGTGAGTCCGTCCGGCCGGGATCCAGTACACTGTGGCCCGGACACTGTGTGCTGGATCCCCGGTGAACATTATACCATCTGATGCATGTATAAATACACACAGCAGCATGTTTTAATTAACAATATCTGGATAATTACTTTAATATGTGGAGCTGTGTGGATTATCCAGCCAGGTACAAGAGGAGCCCCAGAACTGATCCAGGGTCAGTTTCACTCTACTGGTTCAGTGGTAATTAAACTGGACAATTATTAATGGAGATGTGCAGCAGTAAACATTAATATCAACTGACCTTTAAGGTCCTTTATTACCAGAGAGGGAAGAAGTATTCAGATCCTTTACTGCAATAAAAGTACTAATACCACACTGTAAAAATACAGTAAGTTATGTATATAATGTTACAGTAAAAGTACTAATACCACACTGTAGAAATACTCTGTTACAGTAAAAGTACTAATGCCACAGTGTAAAAATACTCTCTTACAGTAAAAGTACCAATACTACACTGTAAAAATACAGTAAGTTATGTATATAATGTCACAGTAAAAGTACTAATGCCACAGTGTAAAAATACTCTCTTACAGTAAAAGTACTAATACCACACTGTACAAATACAGTAAGTTATGTATATAATGTCACAGTAAAAGTACTAATACCACACTGTACAAATACAGTAAGTTATGTATATAATGTCACAGTAAAAGTACCAATACTACACTGTAAAAATACAGTAAGTTATGTATATAATGCTAAAGTAAAAGTACTAATACCACACTGTAAAAATACAGTATGTTATGTATATAATGTTAAAGTAAAAGTACTAATACTACACTGTAAAAATAGAGTAAGATGTGTATATAATGTCACAGTAAAAGTACTAATACCACACGGTAAAAATACAGTAAGTTAGGTATATAATGTTAGAGTAAAAGTACTAATACTACACTGTAAAAATAGAGTAAGATGTGTATATAATGTCACAGTAAAAGTACTAATAATACACTGTAAAAATACAGTAAGATATGTATATAATGTTACAGTAAAAGTACTAATACCACACTGTAAAAATACAGTATGTTATGTATATAATGTTAAAGTAAAAGTACTAATACCACACTGTGCAAATACAGTAAGTTATGTATATAATGTCACAGTAAAAGTATCAATACTACACTGTAAAAATACAGTAAGTTATGTATATGATGTCACAGTAAAAGTACTAATACCACACTGTAAAAATACAGTAAGTTATGTATATATTGTCACAGTAAAAGTAGTAGTACTTTTACTGTAACAGAGTATTTTTACAGTGTGGTATTAGTACTTTTACTGTAACAGTAAATATTGCACATTCCCTGTTCATCAGGAGCTGTAGCGGTAGGCTAGCAGTTTCCCCCTGCTTCCAGTGTTTATGCTAAGCTAAGCTAACCACGTTCTGACTCTGGCTCTGTACTGAACACACAGACCTGAGACTGATTTATTACCCAAAAGCTGCTCCTTTAAACAGTAAATTCAGTTTCCTTTTTCTGCAGATATCTTATTTGAATAGTGTCAGTTGGATTCTGTCTCCTATAATTTTGATTATTAATTTATATAAAAGATAAATGGCAGCAGAAAGATGTTAAAATGTGGTTAAACTTCCTGTCCACTAATTGCTGCTGCTGCTCAGCTGTATCTCAGTGATGGAGCCTGTTTAAAGCCATCGTTCATCAGATGAACCTCTGAGCAGCCGGCTGATAGAAAGCTCCAGCTCTGTTATCTGGGACTGCATCCTGTGGACGTCTGGTCTGCAGATCCAGATCACAGCAGACCGCCGCGGCGCTGCAGGTTTACGTGTCTCGTTTGTTCTGATGGAGAAATCAATGGAGCTCTGTTTCATCATCCCATGACTTCATCGCAGCACTCGGCCTCTGTTTATCAGATCTGTCGTCGTCCGTGAACAATGACAGAGATGGAAGCAGTAGTGTGTGTTGAAGAGGTTAGTTTAAGTTATTCATTATGAATAATAATAATAATAATAATAAGAATTAATAAGGAAAACATCAACTATTCTGAGTTCTCCGATGTGAATATATCCCGTTTTTATAGCATCGTAAACTGAAAATCTTTGGGTCGAACAAAACAAGACATATGAAGACATATTCTTAATATTTATTTTACATTTAATAGAATAAACATTTAGTTGATTCATCGAAAAAATAATCAATAGGTTCTAAAAATTAACTATAACTTATTATAGTATTTCTGTTGAGGGCGATTGGCCAGTTTGAATTAACAAACTGTTATTAAATTATATTTTATTAAAATAATGTGCTGCTAAGTGAATCACCTTGTATGCCGAATTCAGCAGAAAACCCTGTTGATTAGTAAAAACCATGAGGACCCTCTCTGTTAGGTCTGTAATTGTATGTGTGAACAGTATTGTCTTAAATTGATAGATTTTTGAATGGAGTTCGTTTTGAGAGGAGAGAGACTAACAGTGACTTTTTTTCAGACTTTTTTCTCAACAAATTATCGATCAATTTAAAGAAAAATTGATGAAGAGTTTCCGCTGATCCCCTTTAACTTTTCCTTGAATAATAGACCAAGAGAAAATTTATTTATACATTTATACTCCTGTGTTCTGAGAGGTAAAATTACTGTTTTTGTGAATGGAGTCTGGTGGCTTTGAAGAGAACGATATAACTGCTTCAGTGCCCCGTCAGAAAAAAATCAATATCACTTTAAGTGTACGCTATATTTAGAATATTTTCACCCCTTTACCTCGCCATCAGAAAGCCCTTTCTGACGGGAACTGAAGCCGTTATATCGCTTTCTTCAGAGCCACCAGAATCCATTCATAAAACTAGTAATTTAACCTCTCAGAACAGGAGAGTAGCTGGTCTACCGCTGCATCCATCAGTTAGTTAGTTTGTGTTATTGTGTGACTTTCTGATCTGAACTAACGTGGCGTCCCCAGCAGTACGTTGCTTAGCTTCCTGCTGGTACTCCTGTCTGCTTCTCCTAACTGGGAGCACGCTGACCTCCATCTAAGTTACTGTATTAATCCTCTGACTGTAAAGCAGGTTTGGTTGGCTGAGCGTCCTGTTATCTCTCAGGTTGTAGTGTCAGTAGCTGGTGTTTCTTTATTCAGAGTCAGTAGTCTGTCTGTGTCCTTGGCTGGTCCTCTACAGGCTGCTGAGTGTGAGTCAGGTCTGACCGCCAGCACCAACAGTGACTCAGGTCTTTACTCAGCGGGAGGAGACTTCCCGTTTATCACAACTGGAGTAACGTATTACTGGTTTTGTTCCTTATTTCTATCATCTATCATAATAACATTACACTCATCTGTGTTCTTCTGTTTAGTGTCACTGTGAACCTTAGACTGAGTATAAGAAGTGGACGTAGTCACCGGCACGTCACCCACTGGTTTGTGGGCTACGGTTTTGAAGTTTTTGGTGGTCGCCATGTTGGTTTTTGTTCATCGCCGTGTTGGTTTTTGGTGGTCGCCATGTTGGTTTTTGTTCATCGCCGTGTTGGTTTTTGGTGGTCACCATGTTGGTTTTTATTTGTCGCCATGTTGGTTTTTGTTTTTTTGGCACCATGTTGGTTTTTGGTCATCGCCATGTTGGTTTTGGTGGTCGCCATGTTGGTTTTGGTGGTCGCCATGTTGGTTTTGGTGGTCGCCATGTTGGTTTTGGTGGTCGCCATGTTGGTTTTGGTCATCGCCATGTTGGTTTTTGTTTGTCACCATGTTGGTTTTTGGTCATCGCCATGTTGGTTTTTGGCGGTTGCCATGTTGGTTTTTGGCGGTTGCCATGTTGGTTTTTGTTTGTTGCCATGTTGGTTTTTGGTGGTCGCCATGTTGGCTTTTGGTGGTCGTCATGTTGGGTTTTGGTGGTCGCCATGTTGGTTTTTGGTGGTCGCCATGTTGGTTTTTGGTGGTCGACATGTTGGTTTTTGGTGGTCGCCATGTTGGTTTTTGTTTGTCGCCATGTTGGTTTTTGTTTGTCACCATGTTGGTTTTTGGCGGTCGCCATGTTGGTTTTTGGCGCCTTATATATTTGTCTGTGTCGGCTCGTATAATTTTAGTACCGGCTTTTATTGAAGAATTTATGGCACAAAATCTGAAATACATGGTGTGGTTTACGGAGCTCAGTTTAATCTCAGACGGCTTCTATGAACCAGTTGAAACAGGAGCAGAACCAGCAGAGTCCATTGAGACGAGATCCAGAGATGAACATCAATGATTCAGGTTTAATTACCTCCTAACACAGCAGCGTATCCCTCCACAGTGAAACACCGCTGCCCGCCTGCTATAAATACAGCAGTGTAGCAGACAGAATAGATGGCGATCGATCGACGGGAGCTGCTCTTCACAAACTGCACGACATGACTGAGTGTTACTGTACAGTAAAAAGATCTGAGTGTGATCTGACTGTGACTCACACTCTGACAGACACAATGATTACTGAATATCTAATGTAGGTGAGCTGAGCTGAAGTAAAACTGTTTCCTTCTGTCTTGAGTCCGATATTAGTATATGAACATAAATGTTTGTGTCTATCACTGCAGGACATCTCAGACAGAAGGAGACCTCAGTGGGACGTCTCCCATCTGTTTACATTGTACTGTTTGTGTAACAACATTAACTCTGTAAAAGGTGATGAAGACGTCTGTAAATGTTGTAAATCTCATATCCAGACGACGTAGATTCATCGGTCTGAAATTAGTAAGTGAAGCCGAGAGGGGTCCATGCATAGATGAAGACAAAACTAAAACTAGAAAGGAGAGCGCAGACCTTTATGGTCCCATTTAGAGTCAGATAGACCATAAAGCAGGGGATGCTTTAGGGCGGGGCTACCTTGTGATTGACAGGTCGCTACCGCGGCGTTGTCCTGTCTGGCAGTTGTCCGCGTTTTCAGTTCATCTAAGTTAATTATAACCTTTTTGGTCCCCTAAAAGATGTCTTGTTCAGCGTTCGGTTGTACGTATAGCTCCACCGTCTCGTGTCACTTCTGGTTGCCAAAAACCAAGATGGCTAAAAAATATCGAACTTGAGGCTTCAAAATCGTAGTCCCCAAACCAATGGGTGACAGCATGTTGACTACGTCCACTTCTTATTGATGGTTCTATGGTTCTTCCTCGGCCCATACTACACCCTTCCACCAAGTTTCTTGAAAATCAGGCCGGTAGTTTTTCTGTAATCCTGCAAACAACAAACAAAAAATAACCAAGATGGTTGACGGTCAATAACCAAGATGACGATGTTGTTTTCCTTTCACTGCAATTTACCTGAAATGTTTGAAGATAAATCCTCCAGACTCTGTCTATCCTACCTGTTTGATATTTAATGCTTTTATTGTGAAACACTTGGTAACTTTTGTTTTGAAACTATGACTTACTTCCATACTTTCATGTTTGTTTACTTACTTACTTTAGTTAGTTTAGGTTTTGGTATATTTTTCTGGACAGGTTTTAAGATATCAGCAGTGAAACATTCCTTTTAAAAGTCTTTTCAGCTTGTTGCTGATAATCCTGCTCAGATCATTAACTCTATCATGTCTGTATATCCTCGCTGTAGGATGAACTAATGGTCAACACACTCTGTGAAGCAGCTAGACGAGAGGAAACCCTCAGTAGGATTAGTCAGAGCTGTCAGGAGGAAACCAGCTGTAGAGACTCTGATCCTGTTACGTCTTCACCTTAAATCCTCTCATCCAACCTGCCGACTGTCCTCACTTCAGATACTAAGATCTCATCACATGACTCATTCATTCATTCATCAATTCATTTATTCATTCATTTATTCATTCATTGGTTCGTTCCACCTGAACACATGACAGAGAGAGTCACATGCAGCAGAACCTCCTCTGGTCACGTTATTTAGAAACAACACAAGCTGACTACTGTTTAAGGAAAGGTCATAAAGTCAGCTGTGAAATAATAATTTAACAGTTTCTAAAGCTGAAAATAAACTTTGAGATGCGACTGAAAAGATTCAGGTTGGGAACCGCTGCTTTAGGAGGTTCTAGTGATCATTGTGTAGGTTTTAAGGTCATCATCAAAACACCACAGGACAAAATGTGAGATCGAATCTCAGTTTATATTTCAGTGAAGATGTTTCAGTCTCATATTTATAATTTTGACAGACACTTTAAACTTTAACCTTTAACCTTTAACCTTTAACTTTTAACCTCGGTGTCTCAGTCAACACTGAACGTTTCTGTTCATCCTTCCATCCTTTAGTTCATCCTTTAGTTCATCCTCTCATCCTTTAGTTCATCTTTTAGTTCATCCTCTCATCCTTTAGTTCATCCTCTCCTCCTTTAGTTCATCCTTTAGTTCACCCTCACATCCTTTAGTTCATCCTTTAGTTAATCCTTTAGTTCAGCCTCTCCTCCTTTAGTTCATCCTTTAGTTCACCCTCACATCCTTTAGTTCATCCTTTAGTTAATCCTTTAGTTCAGCCTCTCCTCCTTTAGTTCATCCTTTAGTTCACCCTCACATCCTTTAGTTAATCCTTTAGTTCAGCCTCTCCTCCTTTAGTTCATCCTTTAGTTCACCCTCTCTTCCTTTAGTTCATCCTTTAGTTCACCCTTTAGTTCATCCTTTAGTTCACCCTCTCCTCCTTTAGTTCATCCATTAGTTCACCCTCTCTTCCTTTAGTTCATCCTTTAGTTCACCCTTTAGTTCATCCTTTAGTTCACCCTCTCCTCCTTTAGTTCATCCTTTAGTTCACCCTCTCTTCCTTTAGTTCATCCTTTAGTTCACCCTCTCCTCCTTTAGTTCATCCTTTAGTTCATCCTTTAGTTCACCCTCTCCTCCTTTAGTTCATCCATTAGTTCATCCTCTGCTCCTTTGGTTCATCCTTTAGTTCACCCTCTCCTCCTTTAGTTCATCCATTAGTTCACCCTCTCCTCCTTTAGTTCACCCTTTAGTTCATCCTTTAGTTCATCCTTTAGTTCACCCTCTCTTCCTTTAGTTCATCCTTTAGTTCATCCTTTAGTTCACCCTCTCCTCCTTTAGTTCACCCTCTCCTCCTTCAGTTCATCCTTTAGTTCATCCTTCAGTTCATCCTTTAGTTCACCCTCTCCTCCTTTAGTTCACCTTTTAGTTCATCCTTTAGTTCATCCTTTAGTTCACCCTCTCCTCCTTTAGTTCACCCTCTCCTCCTTTAGTTCACCCTTTAGTTCATCCTTCAGTTCATCCTTTAGTTCACCCTCTCCTCCTTTAGTTCACCCTCTCCTCCTTCAGTTCACCCTTTAGTTCACCCTCTCCTGAGGTCTCTGGAGCTCTGGTAGAGCCTCACTGAGCCTCCACAGAGTGAGTTATATAAGGTCTAATGTAAAATGCCTCCTGATCTTCGTCTCTCCTCCTCTTCCTCCTCGCTGCCAGCTCAGATAGATTTTGGGGTGATTCGGCTCACTTTCATCAGATGAAGAGTGATCGGGGCGCCGGGCTTCATAACACAGTAGATGTATTTTTAAAATGGGATACGCAGCAGCTATAAATAGAGCAGGCTGCAGAACGCTGCTTCACTCTGGAATAACGGGAACACTCAGACACCGGCACACTGACATCAAACTTTTATTTAAATCAGACCTAAATAAAGAAACATCACTATGATGAGAGAGTAGTGTTATAAATATTATACCTGTTAACATGCAGCTGAATCCTCTCAGTCTGTGATCAGCTTCATGATTCTGTAGGTTTGAACCATTTTATAATCACAGCATGATTCTCAGCAGAGTTCTGCAGCTTCTTTTTATGATTTCTAAGTAGATAAATGGACATTTATCCAGGATGGACATCAGAGATAATGATATCATCTGGAAGTGTAAATCACATCGAATCTAAAAATATATGTTCCGTGTCTGAGTGTTCAGATTGAACTGAACTGAGTGATGAAGAAGAGAAGGAGTCACGAGTTTTGACTCAAATTGCAGCAATTAGGTGCTAATGGTGTTAAAGTATCTTAATGACCTTTATAATAGCAGATAGTCTTCTGTGAAATCTGTCAAAGTCCATTAAGAAAATGGACATAAAATAAAAAGGCCATCTCATTTTTATTAGATATAATCTAAAATCAGGACATAATTCAACTTTCAATTAAAAGAAAATGTCGGAAAAAATTGGCACCCACAGTATTATATACTTATATATTGTATTTGATATAATATGCGTATTATTAAAAACAATATTTAAGTACAACTGTAGGACCTCTGTGTTCCAATTAAATTGTGTATTTAATTTTCTTTTAGTTAAACCTAATGAGGAAGTATTTGTGGAGCCCTTTCAGAGTAAAATACATCCCAACACGATGACCTTCTGCTGTTACAGCTCCGGTGTTTCACAATTAAATCACATCTGAGCAGATCACAGCTAAGCAGGTTAATTCACAGCTAACCAGGTTAATCCTCTTAGTCCACATTAAATTAACCATAATTTAATTTATGGACCTGTGAAATTAAATCAGATGCCAGAACACCACGTTTTCATTTCCATTACAGAGCTTCATTTATAAAGGACTTTCTCTCAATATTAACAACTTATTTAAAAGTAAAAGTGAACTTAAATATATATTCTAGTTATCCAGAGCTGTTTTTATTATATTTCTTAGTGCTCGTCACTCTGAGCTGCTGTCTGATATAATAAAGTTAATTAACTCTGACACAGAGCAGCTCATCCTGATGAAGGCTGGATGAAGTTTGGTCTCTTAAGTCTGATGGAAGTCTCGTTCATTTAATATATATTATGTTAGTTAAAGCGACAAAAAAAGGAAAACAGTTTGCACTCCAACATAGAGAGTTAAGGCTTTTATTATGAAGTAAAAGCAGGAAGTCTTTAGTAGTTCAACATTTTAGGACGGACACTTGTGAGATGTTCAGATGGATATTAACCTGTTGGTATAAATCATATTTAATATGTAACTGTAGATCAGAAAAGGTTTGCAAAAGAATGTAACAAGGAAAAAAAAACTTTATTTTATTTTATTTTATTTTTATTTTCCCCTTTTTGTAAAGCGTCCTTGGGTTTTTTGAAAGGCGCTTTATACGTCCAATTTATTATTATTATTTATTTTATTTATTTTATTTAAATTCTAGAAACAAAATCATGAGGATGACATCTTTAAATTTATCTGAATGATTTAAAATTTGAAATATATGTTTATTTATTTAATGCTTATTATAATAATTGTCCGTAGAGATTTGCCTGATAACTTTTCAGTTTCATAAAAAGGGGGAATGGATGAAAAAGAAAAACGGAAAAAGCTATACTTTAAATAATATCTATAATATTTTTAAGTGTTGAGATTTCATTTTGAATGTTGTGTGTGTTTCAACACAGTAGAAGTCCAAAGTCCAGAAGTTTAGTTTGTTTTGATGTTTGTATAAAGTCCAGAGTTTGACATTTAAAGGGACTTTGGTGTTAAACATCTCTGACAAACAGAAGGTTTGAATCTGTGGACGTTACCGTAGAAACAGAGCATCAAACATCTGGAATATTAACAGACATATGATGACGTTTGACATCCTCATTAACCATTTATATAGAAGTCACTTTATCTTGTATTTATTGTCTGTTTTTGTGCTTTTAAACGAGCATCATTCCAATCTGAAGTCTTCCTGTAGATCCAGTTTCTAAATTCACAAGTGTTATTTCTTGTTTCTTTATTTTTGATTTTACATTTAATGAATCTAATTAATATTATCTTTAGTTTAAATCCTGAAGTCAGTCACTGTTTTAGTGTGTTTTTTTTTTTGTGGGGGGGGGGGGGTCTCAGCTCTATAGGCCCGAGGGAAGCAGCTGCTCCAACAGGAAGTTTAACTTAATGCCATGTCATCCTCTGCCTGGTTGCCTAGCAACAGTTGCTAGGCGGCAGGCAGGTGCCTTGGCCTGTAGAAAGGTAGTGGAGGGAGCACCCTGGGGTGACGGGGGGGGGGGGGCAGGTGGTCGACACACACCGTAGGTGTGACGTCGTTGATCGACTCAGATTCTTTTATGGTGTTGTGGTCATTTTTCAAAATAAAAGCAAAACAGTGAGTGTGGTAATCCAGCAGCAGCAGCAGCATGTGAATTATTGATCAGTCGTTTTATCGGCCATAAAGAGAGAGAGATTAATTCAGATGTGAACAAAAGCCAGAGGAGAATAATGGAATCATGCATTTTTAATTTAAATTTAATTTAAATTTAATATAATAAAACAGTCTGACCACAGAACAAACCGCTGGATCGACTTCACACGTTGTTTTTAGAGCTGGCAGGGGAAACTCCACTTCCTGTGAGGTGGTTTCACACATTAAACACTCATTTCTCAGTTTGTACCTCCTCGATTCCTTTCCTCGCCTCCTCGCCTCCTCACCTCCTCTCCTTACGCAAGGAAGAGACACAAGGAGAGATTAGTCGAGGAGAGAGGAGTCTTTTGCTTCGGTTTAATTTAGTTTTTAGAGTTTAATTTTTGTTCCAGTCAACTTCTTGTTAATAAACACCACTTTTTTTTTTACACTTCTGCTTATTTACTTGGTTATTTCACATCCTTTTTTAAAACCTCATCTGCCCTTTGTAAGGGTGGTGGGGGGGGGGCGCTTCACTGACAGACATCTTGTGTTTAATATGGATTATCTGTGTTTTTGTGTGTTATATTATCTTTTAATCTTTATGTTTTCTCAACTTGTTTCTGTTGTTTCTTCCTTTCCTTCCTGTTTTAATACCATAATTATATATATATACATTTTTATATGAATAAATGATTCATCATGTTTTATATTATCAGAGATCAAGAGATCAATGCCATCGTTGGGATTTTGGTTTATATGAATGTTTGTATGATTTCATGTGAAAATTAATGATATTTTAAGTATTATGATATTTAGGTGACAACACCCCAAATTTGGGGTTAATTAATGATTAAATTATTGGATGTTAGTCACAGGTTTTCTTTACAGTTTAGAGGTATTTAAGTGACAAAAATCCCCTTAAAATAACATTAAATTAACCTAAAAAAGTAAAGAATAAATAGATTTTAAAAAGTGATAATAATATAAACAAACATTTTGAATATAAATCCGTTATATTTAGAGTTATGAGTTTGTTATAAGAACATTTCAAGGTTCTTTATTTGTCAGTTCCCTCAGGAGGTGACTCTAATAATGCTTTTTAATTGTGTATATTAATGTATAATTGTGTATATTAATGTTTAATTGTGTGTATTAATGTCTAATTGTTTTTGTGTGTTGTTCAGGTTGTTTTAAGGATGACCGCATCGTGTTCTGGACCTGGATGTTCTCCACGTACTTCATGGAGAAGTTTGCTCCTCGACAGGACGACATGTTGTTCTACGTCCGCAGGAAGCTCGGTGTCGTCAGCACCGACAACACGGAGGGCAAAAAGGTACCGAGCTCACAGTTATTCAACGATTTATCCAAATGTTTCAGGTAGAGCTTTAGTCGAAGAAAATTAATCTGAAGCTATTTTGATAATCGACTACTTTGATAAGGCATCCCCTAAAAACTCACAGCTGTTTTGTTGAAGTAAAAGCAGAATAAATCAGAATAATACAGAATAATACAGTATAATCCAGATCGGTGTTGTTTTCGGTCGTCAGTCTGACGTTTCTGTTCTCGTCTTCCTGTCACGATGAAGACTAGGAAGATGAGACGATACAAAAGACCGATAATAACTGAATGAGCCAAAAGGCTCCGACAGAAACTATCAATTTTCACACCAGACGAAGATTTCAGCAGTTTGACATTTCTATAAAGCCACAATCCAACTTTATTCAACAACCAACAGAAAGTAAAACTCACTTTATACATATTAAACTTGACCAAACAGCTGTTTAAAATAACATTACCAACTATAAAATACATTATTTAACTAGATGATGTGAATATAATCTACTGAAGGTTGTATTTGGCAGAAAGATTAAAAGGTTGAATTATAATCCAGAAGATTATTTGTTTATGTGTATGATTGTATGTTTAAAATGAAAAACAATACCTAAAATAATAATACTAAAAGTAATGCATATTTTTGAAAAAAGTTAAACTAATAAGGGAGAAATGAAAATAAATTAATTAATAAAATAATAATAATAATAATAATAAAAGTAATACATATTTTTGAAAAAGTTAAATAACTAATACTGGAGAAATGAAAACAAATAAATTAATAAAATGATACTTTTACTAATAATAAAAGTAATACATATTTTTGAAAAAAATAAAATAAATAAAAAGGGAGAAATTAAAATAAATTAATTAATAAAATGATGATATAATAATAATAATAATACATATTTTTGAAAAAGTTAAATAACTAATAAGGGAGAAATGAAAAATTAATTAATTAATAAACTGATAATAATACTGCTAATAATAATAAAAGTAATACATATTTTTGAAAAATAAAATAAAATAACTAAAAAGGGAGAAATGAAAATAAAAAAATTAATAAAATAATAATAATAAGAAAAATAATACATATTCTTAATAAAAGTAAAATAACTAATAATAAGGGAGGAATATAAAATAGGTGAATAGTTTAAAGTGTAATCTGTCCTCCGTCTCCGTCTCATCTCTATTTAAACACCCTGCTGATATAAAGGGAGATACAAGGTCTCCACATGCCAGCTTTCATATCACTCACAGACCATGTAGAGCACAGAGATGGTTGCCATGGTTACGCAGTGAAAGGCTGATGGGAAATCCCCCCCTCCCCCCCATCCCTCCCCCCCCTCCCATCCCCTTTAATAGAGGAAACTGACTGATGTGTCTCAAACAACAAAAGATACCACAGACAGCACGATTTATATAACATTATTTAATACTTTATTTATATAACATTATTTAATACTTTATTTAATACTTTATTTATATAACATTATTCAATACTTTATCTATATAACATTATTTAATACTTTATTTATATAACATTATTTAATACTTTATTTATATAACATTATTTAGTACTTTATTTATATAACATTATTCAATACTTTATCTATATAACATTATTTAATACTTTATTTATATAACATTATTTTAAAATACTTTATTTATATAACATTATTTAATACTTTATTTATATAACATTATTTAATACTTTATTTATAGAACATTATTTAATACTTTATTTATATAACATTATTTAATACTTTATTTATATAACATTATTTAATACTTTATTTTTTATAACATTATTTAATACTTTATATATATAACATTATTTAATACTTTATTTATATAACATTATTTAATACATTATCTATATAACATTATTTAATATTTATTTATATAACATTATTTAATACTTTATTTATAGAACATTATTTAATATTTTATTTATATAACATTATTTAATACTTTATTTATATAACATTATTTAATACTTTATTTTTTATAACATTATTTAATACTTTATATATATAACATTATTTAATAGTTTATTTATATAACATTATTTAATACTTTATTTATAGAACATTATTTAATACTTCATTTATATAACATTATTTAATACTTTATTTTATATAGTATTTACATATTGCTCATTGTTTTCAACCAATGTTAAAAAATAAATACATTTAGTAAGAAGAAGCAGATTAAACTGATTTTCACTGATTTCATGTTTGTGTTTCCTGCTATAAGAATATACAGATTAAATAAGTCAGATCGTCCTGATTCATGTGACAGAAACATAATAAATACAGTAAAATAAGCTGCTGTTAGTGTAAATAAGCAGATAAAACAGTGGAAGTCCAGTTTGATGCTGCTTCATATTTATTTCTTAAGAAGGAAACGTCTCTGTGGTCCATGAGGACGGTTTCACTTCCTTCAGTCGAGCTCACATTTCCCTGTTTTCTCTGAACAGTTTACTTTGTTCTCTATTTGTGTATATGTACAGTATATTAAAATGATAAATAACCTTTTTCTACTGAGATGGAAAACATTCACAACTCATGATGGTTGTATGATTACAGATTTGGTCTTTTGAGGGATAAAAAAAAATATTATAAAAGTATTTACACTCTTTTATAAGATTTACAGATGTAAATAAGGTTTTGTGAAGTGGAGAAAAAACATAACACACAACTGGTGTTGTGAGTATTAACTGTATTTGTTAAATTTGGGTTTAATTGAATAGACTTTGGCTGAGATGAGGCGTCTTTTCAGGTACTTCTAGATTATTAAACACCAAGTTGAAGGGCTTTTACAATACAGCTAAAACTGTTATCATAATATGTTTTTTAATATTGATCGATGACGATAATTATCATGATATATATTTATTAATAATAGGCCTAATAATGCTCAATTTACAGTTTTAAGAGTATCCTCCTCAGGACAGAACCCTAAAGAAACCAGAAGATTAATTATGGTTTATAATATACAATTATTTTATTATATTATATTATTATTATTATTATTTTTTATTATTATATTATAATTTTTTATTATATTATTTTTATTATTATATTATTATTTTTTATTATATTATTTTATTCATTTTTATGATTATATTATTATTTGTTATTATATTATTTTATTCATTTTTATTATTATAGTATTATTTTTTATTATTATATTATTAATATTATTTATAATACATTAATTATATCTTTATTTATCAGGATGGGTCGGTGAGGGTTGATTCCATATGTACAGTATATATATGCAACAGTTAGACTTTCCACATGTTATCGGACCTAATTGATCGAATGTTGACAGTGAAATGAGTCGTGTTCGTCTATTGTTTATGTTGGTAGAAGAAAACAGATTAAAAAATAACTTAAACTATCATAAATTTAACATTGTTATCATGGAAGATTTTATTATTGTTATTTATTTGTTATGTTATTATGAGGACGTTCTGCTTGTTTTTCTCTTCTTGGAAAGCTGAACATCCACCTCAGACACAGACTGATGTCTGCATGTTTCACTTTCCTCTTGATGTTGTCATAGCAACGAATCAATAAAGATAGATCGTCGTTATCCTCTGAACGACCCGCAGCAGCTCGTCCTCCGTCTTTCTCTCCTTCTGAAGTCTAACAGATGTGACAGGAAGTCTCCAGAGTCCTGGTTCCTGTCTGACTCTGATCTGAGACTCATCTGCTCACATTAACACACACACACACACACACACACACACACACACACACACACACAGGTATAAGGTATCAATGTGTGTGTGTTTCAGGTGGAGGTGGAGGTCTACAGGAGAGACTCCAAGAAGCTGCCGGGCCTCGGAGACCCCGACATCGACTGGGAGGAGAGCGTCTACCTGAACCTCATCCTGCAGAAGGTCAACTACAACTACTACTACCATATTCAGAGGAAAAAATATTTACTACTTACTACTACTACTACAGTATTTCTGAGATTAAAGTTGTAAATTCATGCAAAAAAAAACATGGAGATATATAAATGTAAATTTACAAGAAAAAAACTTAAATTTATCTTAGATTAAAGTCACAAATTTACAAGAAAACTTTGAGTCTTTTCCTGTAAATTTCCTGTAAATTAACCACTTTATCTATGACTTTATAATCTCAGAGAATATCCAAATTTTTTCTCGTGAATTTACTTCTTTAATCTCAGAAACTCAGATAGAGTTTTATCCCCTCCCTTGCTCCATTTTTTTTTTTTTGCGTATAAAGCCACTAATACGCCGTCGTAGTGACCTGAATGTAAATAACACAAAATCAAACGTTTTTTCACAGAATATAGCGACAACAGAGCATCCAGAATACCAACAAATACAACTTCTTTTACTACAAAAATCTTATAACTATAATAATTTATATAAGTGCTGGATGGTATAACATTAACAGTCAAGATAGTAAAAGCATGCAGTCAGTGTCCGTGTATGTAGGAAATAAAGACAGAAAGCAAAACACAATGATAGAAAATTATCGTATTTTAAAGTGAGAGAAGGTAGATTTTGTGATATTTGTAATCTGATGACCACAATAACTTAAATAACTATCTTTGCAGTTGGACTACGTGGTGACGTGTGCGGTCTGCACGCGCTCAGACGCCGGAGATATCCACATCCACAAGAAGAAATGTCAGGTATGAAACTGTGTCTGTGTCTCCGTCATCACACCAGAGATCGTTTTTAGACCTCATTTATCTCAACACTGTTGATCTTTATTGACTCCGTCTGTGATGTTTTCACAGGAAGTGTTTGCGTCTCCCAGTAAACACGCCATGGACAGTAAAGGAGAAGAGTCCAAGATGAGCTACCCAAACATCTTCTTCATGATCGACAACTTTGAGGAGGTAACGGACGCTAAAGTCTGATCACACTGATACTAATACTACTACTTAAAGGAATACTTCACCCCCATAATGACCGTCTGTATATCAAATGTTACCTTGAATTCTTGAAGAAAACCTTGTTTTTCTCAAGAACAGTAAAATATCCCAAAAATGTTAGTAAAGTATGAGACAAAAAGATTGTAAAATATCCTAAATATCACTAAAATATAAAAAAAATATTAGTAGAATATCAGAAAAATATAAGTTAAATATCAGAAAAATATGAATAAATTAATCAGACACGAATTTGTAAAATATGCACACAAAAAAATTCGCAAAATATCCCAAAAATAATTAAAATGAGCTCCATCTTTACCAGCTGCAACATTAACGTGATGAACAAATAAAATATCTCCAAAATATTAGTGAAATATCCAAGAAATATTAGTAAAATTAGAAAAACAGCAGCAAATTAATGCATCAATAATTATAATACAATAATATAATGTAGATTATTCTGCATAATGAGTACTTTTACTTTTAGAATTTTGATTGCAGGACTTTTACTTGTAACAGAGTATTTCTACACTGTAGTATTAGTACTTTTACTCACATAATAGATCTGAGTACTTCTTCCACCTCATTTTCTGGTCATTTGAAGAGCCCGACATGTACGTGATGCTATAAGCTTGTAAATATTCAGGAGTGAGAACCTCCCAGAGATCAGATGATCTAGATATTAACCTTGTTGTATGTATGACGTATAGAAGAGTTGTTCCCTTCAGTGATGGAGTCTCTCCTCTCTGGACTCTGTGAGCAGCTGACGGAGTCCAGAGATCAGTGGATGCTGTCGCTGTAATGAAGTGTGACTCGATGCTTCTTCACTCCGTTTAAAAGCAGCTTCGTCTCCAACACCTGCTGCAGGTCGACTGGAGGGAGAAACAGCTGATCATCTGTCTCCTGGGAGGAAATCAATGAGACACTCTTTGCTGCTCTGGAGGCAGAAAAGTGTTTAATGTGAACTCAGATTAAAACAGCCAACAGTCACCGTGGTTACGGGTCTCTGTTTCTACACGCAGAGAAAGATGAATTCATGTTGATGTGATGATGTGTGCAGGTGTTCAGTGACATGACGGTGGGCGAGGGAGAGATGGTGTGTGTGGAGCTGGTGGCCAGCGACAAGAGCAACACCTTCCAGGGAGTCATCTTCCAGGGATCCATCCGCTACGAGGCCCTGAAGAAGGTCTACGACAACCGGGTGAGACCATGATCTCAACTAGAAATCTATAAACCTAGAAATCTAGAAACCTAGAAATCTATAAACCTAGAAATCTAGAAATCTAGAAATCTATAAACCTAGAAATCTAGAAATCTAGAAACCTAGAAACCTAGAAACCTAGAAATCTAGAAACTTAGAAACCTAGAAATCTAGAAATCTAGAAACCTAGAAATCTAGAAATCTAGAAACCTAGAAATCTAGAAATCTAGAAACCTAGAAATCTAGAAACCTAGAAACCTAGAAATCTAGAAACCTAGAAATCTAGAAATCTAGAAACCTAGAAACCTAGAAATCTAGAAATCTAGAAATCTAGAAACCTAGAAATCTAGAAACTTAGAAACCTAGACATCTAGAAATCTAGAAACTTAGAAACCTAGAAATCTAGAAATCTAGAAACCTAGAAACCTAGAAATCTAGAAACTTAGAAATCTAGAAATCTAGAAACCTAGAAATCTAGAAACCTAGAAACCTAGAAATCTAGAAACCTAGAAATCTAGAAATCTAGAAACCTAGAAACCTAGAAATCTAGAAATCTAGAAACCTAGAAACCTAGAAATCTAGAAATCTAGAAACCTAGAAATCTAGAAACCTAGAAACCTAGAAACCTAGAAATCTAGAAACCTAGAAATCTAGAAATCTAGAAATCTAGAAACCTAGAAATCTAGAAATCTAGAAACCTAGAAATCTATAAACCTAGAAATCTAGAAATCTAGAAACCTAGAAATCTAGAAACCTAGAAACCTAGAAATCTAGAAACCTAGAAATCTAGAAACCTAGAAACCTAGAAACCTAGAAATCTAGAAATCTAGAAATCTAGAAACCTAGAAATCTAGAAATCTAGAAATCTATAAACCTAGAAATCTAGAAACATAGAAATCTAGAAATCTAGAAATCTAGAAACCTAGAAATCTAGAAATTTGAGCTCCGTTTTTATTCGATATTCACCTTCAAAACCTTGTTTTAGTGCATGAGAATAAACACAGTAAGAGAAAATAAAAAGTTAAGTTAAGAAACATAAATATAGAAAACCATACGATAGAAATATGAAGAAATACTGTGTGTGTGCTGCAGGTGAGCGTAGCTGCTAAGATGGCCCAGCGAATGTCTTTCGGCTTCTATAAGTACAACAACATGGAGTTTGTGAGGATGAAGGGTCCGCAGGGCAAAGGTCACGCTGAGATGGCCGTCAGCAGAGTGCCGACGGGCGACACCTCACCCTGCGGCACCGAGGAGGACTCGGTGTCCCCGATACACGAGAGGGTGAGGATTACACTCAAGTACCTTGTATTAGTACTATAAGTAGAGTACTTGTTGAGTAGATGTTTTTCGTCCTCCAGGTGACGTCGTTCAGCACGCCTCCGACTCCAGAGAGGAACCGGCCGTCCTTCTTCTCGCCGTCTCTGAGACGTAAAGTTCCCAAAAACCGAATCGCAGAGATGAAGAAGTCTCACTCAGCCAACGACAGCGAGGAGTTCTTCAGGGAGGAGGAAGACGAAGGTACTGGAGACGCTCACTGATCTCACTGGTTCCTCCTGCAGAGAGACTCTCAGTCTGTTATCAACACATTTACTGATCAGATGATGTTTGTTCTAAAGTTAAATAAGTTAAAATCTGAGGTAGTATTTCAAGGTTTATTGGTAGCCTACAGATACTCTGAACTAAGTACTTTTTAACGGATTTTTCCAGCTTTAATTAAAGCAGATGTCCGTGTTTGAAACCAGCAGATGATTAAACATTAATAATAATTCATTTATAGTCGAGTAACAGAAAATCTGTCGCTTTATTATTTTAAGCCAAATGTAAGAGGGAATATTTGGAGAAAAATTAGTTTTAATTTAATGATAAAAAAAACAAAATCATTTGAGAGTAAAATCACAAATTTACGAGAAAAAAACGTGAATATTCTTTTTTTTTTTTCTTGTAAATTTATGACTTAATAATCTCAGAGAATATTTAAGTTTTTTCTCTCATACATTTGTGAGTTTTTTTCACCGACATTTGTGATTATTTTCTCATAAATTTGTGTTTTTTTCTTGTAAATTAATAATGTGTGTTTCAGATCTTCACACCGCCTCCAACCTTCGCTCTCGCTCTCTGTCGGGGACCGGACGCTCTCTGGTCGGATCCTGGCTCAAACTCAACCGAACCGACGACTACTTCCTGCTCTACTCACATCTGACCTACGTCACCCTGCCGCTGCACCGCATCACCACAGGTCAGAGGTCAACACACACACACACACACACACACACACATCGCATCACCACAGGTCAGAGGTCAACACACACACACACACACACACACACACACACTGCATCACCACAGGTCAGAGGTCAACACACACACACACACACACTCACACACACACACACACACACACACACACACACTGCATCACCGCAGGTCAGAGGTCAACACACACACACACACACACACACACACACACACACACACACACACACACACACACACACACACACACACACTGCATCACCACAGGTCAGAGGTCAACACACACACACACACACACACACACTGCATCACCACAGGTCAGAGGTCAACACACACACACACACACACACTGCATCACCACAGGTCAGAGGTCAACACACACACACACACACACACACACACACACACACACTGCATCACCACAGGTCAGAGGTCAACACACACTAGGACACTCCTATCATCTCATTACCTTTATTCATCCTGCAGCTCTTTGATTCATGTTGTTCTGATCAGTTAAAATGTTTGTTTCCTTTATTTCTGATCTTTTAGCTTCAGTTAATAAACACTAAATATTAATTGAATCCTCCACAGGAGCTGAACGTTACTGAACATTACTGTTATTTAAACATTTCAGTGTTTTTATTTACCATAAAATGAGATGAATCCAGGTCCTGAAGGATTCTTTATATTTAGTGAGATTTAAGAGAAAACCGAGCTGGAAACTAAGAGATGAAACTGGTTAGTTAACAAGTTAGTTCGTCTGACTTCACTTTAACCACAGTTACTTGTCAGTCAGTCACTGTCTTTCTTAATTACTTATTTAGTTAGTTAGTTAATTACTTAGTCATTTTCTTTCTTTCTTAGTTACACAGTTAGTCAGACAGTCAGTTATTTATTTAGTTAGTTGGTTACTTAGCGAGTTACTCGCTTGTTTAGTTACTTATTTAGTATTTAGATTATTTAGATGTTTACTTACTTGTTTATTCAGTTAGTTATTTATTTAGCATGTTAGTTAATTACTTACTTAGTCTCTGTCTTTCTTTCTTAGTTACTTACATAATCAGTCAGTTAATTAGTTACTTGTTTACTTACTCAGTTTGTTACTTACTTACTTAGTCACTTAATTAATGACTTTGAGTTCTAACTTCAGAGTTATTTATTTATTTACTCAGTCAGTCATTTACTTAGTTAGCCAATTTGTTAATTGCTTATTTAGCCAGTTAGTTACTCATTTATTTATTGTTATACAGTCAGTCAGACTCTAACTGTGCAGTTTATTAGATAGTTGAGCAGAGAAGACAGACAGGAAACGTAGGAAAGAGACAGAAATATGTCGTCCAACAGGAAGGAAGGAATCAAACTGGCACATTATGGATATATTATGACGTGTCTCTGTGTCTCTCTGTGTCTCTCTGTGTCTCTGTGATGTAATCAGACATCCTGGAGGTCCGTCAGAAGCCGATCCTGATGACATAGCAGAGCTGGACTCCCGTCAGAGCATCACGACTACCAAGTGCCTCCACCGAGTGTCCAGAGAGAGACCGACAACCAAACACCTGCTTCAGTCAGAGGAGACCAACAAACCAGCCACCCAGGAAGTGCCTCTTCTTCTTCTTCTTCTTCTTCTTCTCTTCAGTTCTCCACGCCGTCGGGATCACGTGACCTCAGAGTGAAGAGGCATCGGCTGAACTCTGACCAGGAAGTGAGGATCGTGTGTTTTCTTGTAAATATCCTGCTGCTTTACTCACTGAGAAGCCTCGACTGAAGCTTCTGCTTCCACCGACCCGTCTGCTTCTTCTGATCCACCGTCGTGGTTCTTTCCTTTTTTAATATCTTCTCTACGACGACGACGACGGGAGGAGAGAGGACGCCGAGTCGACTCGTTAAAGCGTGTTTTTGTACGACAGGAAACAGGAAGTGTTTCTGCTTCAGTCCTGTAACCAGACGTGGTGTCACACCGGGGGTCAAAACATCTTTGTTACAGCACAACTAGTCGCTCAATTAACTCTTATTATCATCGATTAATTGACATATTTCTGTCTCAATTAGTCTCTGAAAGGTCAAAAAGATGAAAAAACAAACATTATTTGTTACTTAGTCAGAAAAATGTTCCAGAAGTGCAGAAATAACGACGTTAAGAAGCACATCGAGAACCTGTTACCAGCACTTATTTATTACTTTTTACTTTAATGTTTGATATAAGATTTGTTTTCTTTTACTGAACTAACTGATGAGACTGGATTTAATAACTCACATCACCTCGTTAGATGTATGATCATTAGAATTAAATAAAGAAAATTATTTTTTACTTTACTTGAAAAATGACTGGATCAGAATAAAATCATAAGTTTATTCATTTTTTATCATTAAATTACAACTAATTTTCCTCCAAATATTCTCACTTACATTTGGCTTAAAATTAATTAATAAATAAATATAATTAATAAAATCAGAAAAATAAGCCATCTAAAAGTTGATAGCTTTACTTAAAATAATTTAAAATAAATGTAATATTAAAATAATATTAATTACCTTTCTCTTGCGCAGCAAACGAATCAACTAATCACTTCAGCCCTGAGCGTCTTATCTAATTATTAATATTAATATTCTGTAAATCACATTAATTATCTTTGAGCTCACCAACAGTCTCAGATGTGCTGTAAGTGTTTATTATTATACTGAGTGCAAATATAAAAACTACATTTTAATTATAGTTTGAATATAAACGGAGACGACGGCGTATCAGGACCATCGTAGGTCAAAATAAATATTATGGAGCCCGGTGAGTGTTTAGAGAAAAAAACTCAGAATTTTCAAGATTAAAGTTGTAAATTTACGAGAAATAAAAAAAACAAATTTACAAGAAAAAAACACAAATTTATGAGAAAATAATCACAAATTTCGGTTAAAAAAAACTCACAAATGTATGTAAAAAAAACTTAAATATTCTCTGAGATTATAAAAAAAAAAGAGAATATTCACGTTTTTTTCTCGTAAATTACAGAATATTTGAGTTTTTTTCTTGTAAATTTTTTTTTTCTCTCAAATTTGCAGCTTTAATCTCAGAGAATATCGTTTTTTTTTATCCTCGGAAATTTGTGATCTATTTCTTGTATATTAGAGAATATTTTAGTTTTTTTTCTAGTAAATGTCCGACTTTAATCTCAGAATATTGAAGTTAATATCTGATCAAAGAATAATAATCCAGTCGGTACCAGTCTTTATATTTACTGTTACAAAAAAAAAATAAAGTTTATATTTTTAGTTTATTGTTTTGCTTCCGATCCAGATGTTTTCGACACTAACTGGTGACGGAGGCGACCCCGAGCTGACAGACACAACATCTGTATTTTAATAAATCAGCTGAGTGACGAAGTTGACGAAGAATCACAGAAACCCAGCTCTGACTTTGGCTTCGACTTCTGACTTTTTGTTTTAAAAACTGCGACTAAACAAACTGGAAGTGACTTGAAAAACTTGTGAAGAAGAAGAAGCGACAGAGACGACGATTTTAAAGGGAATAAAAAGAAGTGAAGGAAGCGTCCTGATGGGATCCAGATGTGTTTTCAGTTTGTTGATGTTAAAGTTTTTCTCCCTCTGAGCTCCTGAAGCCTTAAATCTGACTGTACGTGACTTTAATGTTTCTGCTTTCACTTCATATGTTCATTTAAACAAACGTTAGTACAACGTTTAAACAACCAGCTGAGGCTTCCAAAGATCAGATATTATTATTATATTACATCTACAGAGACGTCAGTCAGAGAGAAAGAGAAAGAGCTCAAAATCAGTCGACGTGATCGGAGATTAAACTAAAAATATATAACAACAAACGTCCGTCACAAGTTCCCAGAACTCAAAGTCTCGTCTTCAACTTATTTACGTTTTTAAAGAAGTGATTAATCGGCTCTTTTTTTTTTTCTTTGCTCGATAAACAACTTTAAAGTTTTTTGATTGATCGAGTCGACTGACTGAAAATATATTAACAATGTTGATAATCCTCTATTCTCAAATATAATCGTAAAAAAAACAAAAATCTAATTTGCAGTAGTACAAAAAAAGAAACAAATTTTATGCGAAAATATAATAAAGTCAAACCTGAATTTGAATATTGTGAATTATTTCTCAAAATTATGACTTTATTGTTAAAATGTTAAACATTTAAAAAGATAATATTTTGAGAAAGAAATCAAGTTTTTCGTAAAAGAGTAATAATGTGAAAAATTATGTTATAATGTTAGGTTTAACCATTTGTCTTTTCATAACAAAATAATTTTTTTTTCTCAAAATATTAAGACTTTCTCATAAAATTCCACTTTTCAAAATTTGATGCTTTATCACAAATTTCAAACCTTTTTTTTTTCTGAAACGAATTTGTGACTTTTTTTTTTTTTTCTCAAAATCTCGAGCTTCGACCCCAAATAACTTTCTACACTTTGGGAACTTGTGATGAACATTTTTCACTATTTTTGGACACTTTTAAAATTGATTTATTGAGAATTTAATAGAACGTTTTGCAGCTTGTGAGGAAAATAATTGTGAAGTTGCAACTAACTTGTTTATCAATAAATGCTTTAATTATTAATTAATCAGGGTTGGATATTACGGAAGCTGTATTTATCCTGGAAATGTAAATGTATTTTTTTTTCTCACTTTTTCTAGACACAAAAATATCTCTAAATGCTAAATTGTTGTTAAATAAATTTGACATTTTTAAATTAATAGAGGAAGGAAATTAAAACTGAACAATATAAGGCAAATAACTAGAGAACAGAACTAATAATTGTTTTGTTTTTGTCCAAAAGTCGTGAAAAATGTCCAAGATATTAAACGAGAGAATATTAGATCGACTGTTTGGGAGAAAATATCAACGATTGTAATGTTGAAGTTATTGAAGTGAAATCTGATTTAGTCGTCTCCTGTTTTGGTGATTTATCGGTGAGTCTGGAGGAGAATCTGAGTGATCACAGGAAGATGTTGTTATTGATCAGTTATTATTATTATTATTATCAGTGATTGATTTCCACTGAGAGAAGAAGCCATCGATCAAAGTGTTTCCTTCTGTGTCGTATTTAAACGGTGAGATTATCCCACAGGGCAACAACTCTTCCTCCTCCTCCTCCTCCTCCTCCTCCTCTTCCTCCTCCTCCTCCTCCTCCTCCTCCTCCTCCTCCTCCTCCTCTTCCTCCTCCTCCTCCTCCTCTTCCTCCTCCTCTCTCTCCTCCTCCTCCCTCCTCCTCCCTCTCCTCCTCCTCCCTCCTCCTCTCTCTCCTCCTCCTCCCTCCTCCTCCCTCTCCTCCTCCTCCTGCTCCTGCTCCTCCTCTTCCTCCTCCTCCCTCTCCTCCTCTTCCTCCTCTCTCTTCCTCCTCCTCCTCCTCCTCCTCTTCCTCCTCCTCCTCCTCCTCCTCCTCCTCCTCCCTCTCCTCCTCTTCCTCCTCTCTCTTCCTCCTCCTCCTCCTCCTCCTCCTCCTCTTCCTCCTCCTCTTCCTCCTCTCTCTTCCTCCTCCTCCTCCTCCTCTTCCTCTTCCTCCTCCACCTCCTCCTCCTCCTCCTCCTCTCAGTGTTATTGATGACGTAGTTCCCTCCAGCTGAATGTATCCACGCTGATCGATCGATCGATCGCAGACAGACGGTTGATATTCGACGACTCCACAGTTTGCACTGTAAAACGCTTTTAGACCCTTTTTAAAACCTTTCTGTTGTTACATCGTTTTAATGCTTTTGTACACGGACACAGTTAATGTGCATGTTACCATCTCACTTCTGTTGCTTACTTTATAAACTGTACGTACATTTTACTGTATTTATTTATTGAAATACACATTAACAGAAAAAACTTGTGGATTTTTTCTTTTTCAGATTTCATCGACGCTTCAGTTTGATCCACAGAAAGTTATTAAGGTATAATATGAACGACTAGACTTATGTTATATACAGTATATGTTGTTGAGTTTTGTATTTAAATTATCCCAATGGTGCGTTTCATCTGGCCTCCTATGGAGGACAGAACCTGCCAAAATCAAAAAATAAATGACTCGATAAATAAATAAATATCATTAAATATAGCAAAAATAATATTAAAAATAAACATAGCCATTAATTATTTAAGATTGATTTATTTATTTTTGCTATTATTTTTTATTTATTTTTAAATATATGTATTTACTTATTTTTTTATTTATGCACAATATTCCTTTTGCATTTATTTTTGATTGATTTATTTATTTTTGCATTTATTTATTTTTATTTATATAATATATTATCTTTGCTACTTTTAATGACATTTATTCATTTATCGAGTCATTTATTTATTGATTGATTGATTTTTTATTTTGGCAGGTTCCGTCCTTCATAGTCAAATCGATTAATTGAGAAAATAATCGATCGAAAACTGTAATTAAGAAAAAGTAACTACGTATTTAGTGAAACAGTATTATGTTATATTTTCTGTGAGAAAAGGCACTTTAAAAAAATTGTAAAATATCAAAAATAACAACAAACGTCCGTCACAAGTTACCAAAATGTAATAAAGTTAAATCTAAATTCTAATATTATTATTTCTTGAAATTATTTTATTAGTTTTTCGTTAAAACAGTAATATGAGAAAAGGCACTTATAAAATCATAATGAGAATAAAATACCTTTTTTTTTATTGACTTTAATCTTCAGCATGTTTGTTTACGTCCAACATTTTATTAATAATCTTCTTCTTTCTTTTTATTATTATTGGAGGTCCCATTCTACACTCTGACATTTCGTTGGAGAGGCAGAAAATAGATACAATTTATCAATAAATCCATTCTAATTCTACTAGTATGTACTACATACTAATACTCGTAATACATCAGACTTCCATCTTACTGAAAATTTGTAAAGATCTATAAGTAAGACTGAAGTCTTAAACATTTAATTTAATATTTTCCAGCTGTGAGTTATTAATCAAAGATTGGACATTCTGTCTCATTAAACTCTCACAGATTTAACAGACATTAAATTTAGATGATCAGATGAGCTCACATTTCAGTTTCTAAATACCATCTTTAACTCTGTAATCTGGAGCTTAAAGAACATTAGAATCACTAGAATAAAACCAGGAGGTGAATCTTTAACTTTGTAATCTGGAGCTGGACGGACATTAGAATCACTAATAATAAAACCAGGAGGTGAATCTTTAAAATTACGTAAAACTAAAAACAGAGAAAATGAAAATCAGCAGCCGTTGTTGTTCGTTTCCTTTTATTCCCCAATAAACGTCTTTACAAATGTTCTGAGACGATGAAGCTTCTCGAAGGCCGCACAAAGGACACTTGGAAAACAACAGAGTCCATGTTTACAGAAATAAAAAGAAGAAGGAGAAGAAGAACGGGTGGGTTTCTCTTCCTTTCATCCACACGCTCGTCGTTTTCAGGGGAAACATTCACACGAGGTCCAGAGAGACGCTACGAACCTGCAGACACAATAAATAGTTTCCACTCAGCAGACGCACTAAACCCTCGACACGCGTTCATCGACACAAACTAAACGTTACTGCGAGTTTTTAATTTGTAAAACCAAATCGACTGGACCGTTTTATTCGGAGGTTTTTCCCCCGAAATAAAGAAACTCAGTGGTTTTTAAGAATCGGAGAGAATTCACTGGTTAAAACAGTCGAATGAAACACTGACTGATAAGATGCGGCGTTCTGTTCCTCTAACGAAGCGGCGGCGGCGGACCGGAGGAATGTAGACGAGCGCCGGCTTCTGATGTTTGTGACTCTAAATAAAATGTTTCACAGTATGAGGAGTGATTACAGAAGGAGACAACCGGGACCAGTTAATACAGATGTGATGGATAAAACCAGCGGGATGAGAGTCTGGAGGAGGATGAAGACCAGGTGATGTCAGCTAAAAGCTCAGGTAGGATGGAGGGATAGGGGTGGTGGTGAGTGGGGGGGGGGGGGGGGGTTCAGCCTTTCTTCTCCTCCAGCGTCTTGTGCAGCTCGTCTGCGTCCTCGGCGGTCTTGACCCGGATCAGCAGGGGGACGGGGCTGCTGGCGTTCTTGTCGTCGACGGGCGGGTTGGGACGCACACGACCATCACGTTGTTCTTCCCGACCCGAGAGCACGGCATGGACGCCATCACCATGATGTTCAGCAGGATGTTACCTACAACACACAGATAGATCAGGAGTTTAACGTCACCGTGAAACACTGAAAACATCGACTGAACTCTGAACTCTCAGTCTGAGTTAATATTAAATAATCCTCAGTTACTCCGTCTGACCAGCAGGTGGAGCCGTTACATCACACAAACACACAGAAAAACCTCTCTGATCCGTTTCTGGGAGTTGACATCTGAATATTTATGTGTATTTTAATGATTCATCACCTTAAAAACAGACAGAAAGAACTATTAGTTTGTGTCTGTTGGCTGAAAGACGTCAACTCAGACTCGCATGATTAACGGAGAACATCAGTTGAAGCTCTAGTTTGAGGATTTCTGAGTTTCTGGACAAAGAAAGAAGACGTAAACAGAGCAGCGGCTGGACTTCCTGGACTTCCTGGACTTCCTGGACTCCCTGACCCCCCCGAGCTGAGCTGACCTGCTCCGATGTGGACTTCCTGGACTCTGTTGGATCTACGTTAAGTTAAGATGAGTCTCCTTTTCCTTAAAATCTCCTAATTTAAATTATTTGATTTAGTAACTTTCACATCAGGAGTCTGTATTCAGTTTCTGTTTATCTACATTTTGTGTTCAATTGCTTTTGAATTTATTTAGATTATTATGTAGTTTTGCTGCATTCATGTGCTGTAATCAGGAAAATTAGTTGACTGGGAAAATTCACGTGAATTTTGTTACACGACTTCACAAATTAACGTCGTATTACACAGATATACTGCTGGTTGGAAGTCAAAAATTAAGTTGTCTTAAATTATCTGTGCAGAAACATAAATAAATGACTCGATAAATAAATTAATATATCATTAAATGTACCAAAAATAATATTAAAAATAAATGTAGGAATTCATTATTTGATAAAATGTGACAAATGGATATTTCTGTTTTTATTTGCTGCTTTATTTATTTATCATTGTATTAACTCCTTTATTTATTTATTTGATTTTCCCTTTTATTAATTTTATTTTTATTTTATTTATTATTTTGTTTTTAAATTTATTTTATAAGATTTAAATAATTTTATATTATTTTTGTCACATTTAATGACATATTAATTTATTTAGCAAGTTATTTATTTATTTTAGATACTTTTGCTGCCAGTTCAGCACATAAACAGAAATATATTTATTTCATTTATCCATTAAAACGAGCATGTTTTCACTGCATCGACTTGCAGTTAATATTGATTTCCAGAGGCGCCGATATTAAACCAATCACTCCTGAAGTTGTAGTGTTGTGTATATATATATATATATTTTTACCCAGATTGGTGTCGGCGCGAATGATCATCTGAACTTTCCCGTCCTCTGCCTGTTTGAGGTGCAGCGTTCCGACTCCTTTCTCCTTAAACTCGGAGTCCTTCTTGTAGAACAGTTTACACCTGAAACACAAACACAACAGAGTTAACGCATATAAAAACTAAACAAAAAGGCAAAAGGTTCCACAATTAATGACGATATGTTCATATTCATCTATTCTACAAAGTAAAATGTCAGAATCTGAGAAATATAACAGATTAAAGATCCAGCTTCATCTGACGGCTAAAATCTGATGTTTTTTTAATGGAGTCTGGTGAAAGAAACATGACTTAATGGAAAGTTATGTTTGTATAATATATACGATGTTAAGCCTGATTTAGATTATATGCACTTTATTGTTATGTTAGATTATTTATAGACTATTAATCTTAGATAATTAACATAATCACAACATTTTTCTTCAACATAAATCCTGTTAATTTCTTTCTGATTTCTCTCATAATTTAATTTTTCTTGTGAAATCGTGGATAGTTTTTCCTCTTTAGGTCTCAAAAATGATGTAAATTTAACTGTTTGAAAAGAGGAAACTGACTCAGACATGATGAACCTGTAATGAGAGATTTTTTAAACATCATTAACAACATTTAATTAATAAAATAGTCAGACGTACTTCTTAGAGTAGAAGGCGTCGTCCTCTTTGACCTCTTTGACCTCTGGTTTGGGCGGCTCCTCCGACTCCTCGTCTCCGTTCACGTCTACAAAAAAGAAAAATTACATTTTATTAATAATTTACATTTTTCAACAAGATCAGACAGTCTGGAGTCACGTGATAATTATATTATTATTAACGTCTCTGACTTCAAAATGTAAATATAAAAACGCGGACGCTGAATTTTAGATATTTATGAGCTGAAACGACAGAAAATTAATCTGAAATTTATTTTGATAATCAAGTCATTTATAAGCAAAGATTTCGAAAATGTGTTGTGACTTCTCAAATGTGAATATATACTTCAGGTTTGGACTAATAAAATAAAACAATCAATTACAATATATTATTTATTATTTGCAGCTTTACTTGACTCCTTCCTTTATCTCCTTGAAACAGATGTTTCTATCTATCTGATAATTAAAAACACTTAATATATAAAAGTAGGAGGCTTCATTACTACATTTACACTTATTAATTACCAATTAAAAGAGACTCTAATCACAGTGAAACTGCTTCAAACTGCTTCTAATTTAAAATATTATGCATTTAGATTTTAAAAATGTAATCTACACAAACTGAAGTTATTCTCCACAGATTCAGATCAATAAATCGATCGATAGAAAATTACTCAGCAACTATTTTGGTAATTGATTAATCGTTTAAAAATGCCAAATATTTGCAGGTTCTCACCAACTGTTGTTTAAATTTGAAATCTCATGCAGTATTAAATTACTTCACAAATCTCCCTTTAAGGTACATTTAGAACAGATGAAATTAATTTGCGATTCATCGTAATTAACTATGGACAATCATGCGATTAATCACGATTACATATTTTAATCAATTTACAGTCCTAATTTCAATGTCTTGTTTTGTCCAAAACTCAAATAATATATTCAGTTTAATATGAATTCAAAACAGAGAAAAAGCAGCAAATCTCCACATCTGAGAGGCTGAAAACTCAATTTTCTTAAATTTTTGCATGAAAAAATGACTTTAAAGATTAACCGATTATCAAAATAGTTGTGATTATTTTTCTGTTGATCGATTAGTCGACTAATCATTGCAGCTCTAATTAATACTTTATGCTTCCTGAATAAATATTAGTATGAAGTTAAAGTCTCTGAGCTTCCTCTCTACATTTAAGGACATACAGTCTATATTATATTATATTATAATATTGTTATGGTGGTGGTGGTGTACCTGCAGGCCGGGCGTCCTCGGTCTTCATATTATTATTATATTATATTATTATATTATATTATATTACGGCGGCGGTGGCGTACCTGCGGGCCGGGCGTCCTCGGTCTTGGCTCCGCTGAAGGCCAGCGGAGCAGCAGATCCAGAACCAGAACCAGGAGATCCGAACAGGGAGGTCTGGCTGGAGGAGAAGGAGAAGCTGGGGGGGGTCGATTTGGACCCTAAGGAGCCGAGGACCGAGCTGTCCACCTTCTGACCGAAGTTAAACGTCACGCCGACGCTCATCGGAGCGGCGCCTTTGTCCCGGGCCGAGTCTTCTGTCGTAGTTTTGCCGAAGGAGAACAAGGAGGCGGCGGCGGCCGGAGCCGGAGACGCCGAGCTGCCGGAGGAGGAAGAGGAGGAAGGAGGAGGAGGAGGAGGAGCGGCCGCGGTCTGCAGCTTCTTCTTCTTCTCCTCCGCGCCCCCGTCAGCGGCGCCGGCTCCATACTTGCGCTCGATGCTGGCCAGGTGGCGCTCGTAGTCCCTGAAGATGGGGTTGAGGTCACACAGAGGGTTGTCGTTCACGTGCTTGGTGATCCAGTCTCTCACGGAGCAGTTGAGAGCGGTGAGCTGCCGGCTGTACTCCTTGTTACCGACAGAACTGCTGCTGCTGCTGCTGGAGGAGCTGCAGATCGGAGCCGCCGACCCATTGGTCTGCTTGGTGCTGATGTCAGAGGAGGCGGGGCCGTTGAAGGTTAGACCTGAGAGGAGGAGGAAGAAGGGAGGAGGATGAAGAAGAGAGGAGGAGGAAGAAGAGAGGAGAGTTAGTGTGACAGCAGCTGGATGAGGAAGAGACGAGGAGACGAGGAGCCCCCCCCCCCTCCTGCCCTGCAGCGCCACGGCGACGGGAAATAAAAGAGCAGCCAGACACAAACATCCCCCCCGACCGCCGGCTGATTCAGCTCCATTACCCTCTGATACCAACAAGCACCAACAATGAAGAGAACCAGACCCGTTAGAGAAAATAGATCAGCTCATAATCCAGTTTAAATACGACAATACAGGACAATAAATATAGATTATTAATAACAAATATCAGCAAACACACTGGACACAGGGAGGCACCATGTATTGGACATTTTTTCTGATATTTTTCGGCCTTTTTTGGGGGCATTTTTTCGGCCTTTCTTCAGATGTTGTATCAGACTTTTTTTCTGACATTTTTGGACATTTTTCTGACTTTTCTTCTGCCTTTTTCTGACATTTTATCAGACTTTTTTTCTGACATTTTTCGGACTTTTCTTCTGCCTTTATTGGGGCATTTTTTTCTGCATTTTGGGGGCATTTTTCTGTCTTTCTGCTGCCTTTTTTCTGACAATTTTCCCCCCCCACGCTGACGGGACACCTGATCCCCACAGACAGACATTAAAGCTTTCCATAAACAAACAAACACATCATGAGTCTGTCTCTCCTCTGCTGCTCAGTCACTGCAGATATGATGCATATCATCATAATCTCTCTCTCAGAACCATAAACTAATCACATGTCAGCTGGTTGATTTCAGCAGCTAAACGTCTCCAGACCTGCTGTGGTTGTTCTGCCTGTTTGACGAGTAGAGAGAGACGCTCCTTTAACAACCATCTACCTGCTGATAGAGACGGGAACACCTCGAGCTAAATATATATATATATCATATATAATAAGGCTAACCGTCCTCACCAGGTGTAGGAGTGGATGTTGCAGCCGGAGAAGAGAAACCTCCGAATGAAGGAGTGATGCTGTTCCCGTTGGTCAGACCGCTGAGGCCCTTAAAGCCGCCGCCGTTCCCGAACCCAGAGAACCCCGTTGGAGCGGCGCCGCTCCCCGCCGACGGCGCGGTTAAAGTAATCCCTTTAAACCCTTTGAAGGTTCCACCGCCATCGCCCTGAAACAAGACACAACGCTTAACTGGAAATACATTCAAGATGATCGATTCATCAGCAGAAACTCTGTCAGAAACGTTTAATAATACGTTGATATTTCTGCTCTTACCTCTCCGATGTTTCTGCGTTTGGCCTTCTTTATCGCCCGGCTCTTCAACACATCGTGACTCGCTAGTGAAAACGTCCCGGCCTTCAGGAACAACATCAGATTATTACAGTTAAATTAATACGTCACCATCCTCCTAAATCTGACACACTAAACATCTGAACTCTTTCACGTCATTTATATTCCAACGTTGGTTTAATTTTCTCTCTATATTTCTTTATTATATCACCTCCTCTCCTTCTTCCTCCTGATCCCAGTTCCTGTCCGTTAGCTCCTTATCAGCGATCCTCTTCGCCATCCCACCGGCTCTGGAACACAGAGAGAGTGAAGCCACACCGTTAGCAGGTATATCTAATATCTTATCTAAATAGTTCATCAGCGGAGAGGAAGACGAGGTCACGACTGAATAATGCAGAAAACAAGACAAACAACCAGCATTTAAACTACAACAGTTATTTCAGGTTTATACTACTTTATACTCCGTTAGAAATACTGTAGTTTTTACTTAACTACATTTATCTGACAGCTGGAATAGTTACTTTAAAAAATGTGTAAATTTAGCTGCATCTTGACCAGACATTTTCAGACATTTTCAGGACATTTTTCTGCCTTTTTCTGTAATTTTTTAGAATTGTTTTCAGAACATTTTCAGACATTTTTCCAACATTGTGGTTTCACTACCTTTTAATTAATTAAATGGTCGGAATACCTGAATACTTAATTTTAATTTAAAAACAAAACATTGTAACTTGCACAGTTTGCTAATGTATATAGTATAGTACTCTATGTTTATATTTTAGATTTTTATACTAGTTGTAGTAGTGAGGTATATTTATAGTGTAAACTTACTGTTACTAATGTTACTTCAGTAATAGTAAACACAGTATAAAATACTCTGTTACAAGTAAAAGTCCTGCATTCAAAATCTTACTCAAGTAAAAGTACTCATTAAGCAGAATAATCTATATTATATTATATTATTATAATTATTGATGTATTAATGTGTTCATCACTTTAATGTAGTAAAGGAGGAGCTACTTTTAATGTCTTTATATACTGATGGTAGTTTAATTAGTTGATTAGATTTTGTTTTAATAATCTGAATGTGTTAAGTAACTAGTAACTATCAAATAAATAAATAAATGAATAAATGTAAAATATTTCCCTCTGAAATAAAATGGAAATACTCAAGTAAAGTACAAGTACCTCAAAATTGTATTTAAGCACAGTACTTGAGTGAATATAATTACCACTTCCTCTTTATGTAAAGTCTAATAACAAGTAATTTAAGATGTCAGATTAATGTAGGAGTATAAAAGTACAACATTTCCCTCTGAGATGGAGAGAAGTAGAAGTATACAGAAGCATAAAGTTGAAATACTCTAATAAAATATCTCAACATTGTACTTGAGTAAATGTACTTAGTTACTTTTCATTTCTGTCTATTAAACCCTCCTGTTTCAGTCAGTTAACTGGTGATGTGAGATATAAAGAGTTAAATACAGATTGATGTGTTTCCAGTGAAGCTCATAACAACACAGAGCTAGCCTGCAGGTTAGCTAACAGTCACCTAGCTTCACTTAGCTTCCTCATTTAGAACATAATATCATTCATGTTTCAGTCACATTTACAGATGATCGGCTGAAATAATTAACAATAAACTGTACAGGCAGTTAAAAAGACTCCTAATGTGATGATTGGGCTGTTTAACATCCACCCTCAAGCTGTTAGCCGGCGAGCTAGCGGCATTAAAGCTAACCGGGCCCATACAGTAGCAGCTAGTTAGCAGCTAACTAGCGGCTAGCGGCTAGCTTCATGTTAAATGGAGCAGAGATGCTAACGTTAGCAGCTAACTAGCAGCTAACTAGCGGCTAACGTTAGCTCCTCACACAGACAGACTTATATTACGTTATTATTAGATATTAACGTACCTTTTCTGGAATGTGAATTCCAGCCTCTACCTGTGAGTGTCTGCCGGACGGATCCAGGTAGCAAAGGTGATGTCAGCTGACCTCCTTCACAGGTAAAGATCTCTGTGTGTTTTGAACGAGCCTCTCTCACATTCACACCGCCATCTTACACAGCGGTGGATATCCGCATGGGTTCGCGCGTCCAGCCTTCCTGCGCATGCGCAGAAGACACTGACATTCCTTCACTATGGGAGTTGTAGTCCATAACAACTGATTTATTATTTTCTTCTTTTCTTTTTTTTTTTGGGCAAATACAAGTACAAACTGCCAGGAACAATGAGGCTACATATTTTCATATATATATAATATTTTTATTTTTATATTAAGAATAAAAATATTAAATATATTTTCATATATATTTAATATTTTTTTATTTTTAAATATATTTTATTTATATATTTTTAAACATCAAGTGTACAGAAATTCCGTTAGCAGTTCAAAATAGTGACATTCATGAAAAGATTATTTTGAACAAAATACAAGCGTATATTTATGTGAAACTGAGTCAATTTATTATTTGACCTCCTTTGTAAATACAATGTTATTAGTCTTTATATGAAAGAGGCAGTATTGAAAAAGTAACAAATTATATTTACTCAATTTTGAGGTAATTGTACTTTACTTGAATATTTCCATTTTATTTCAGAGTGAAATACTGTGTATTTTACTCCACTGCATTTATTTATTTATTTATTTGATAGTTACATTCAGATTATTTATACAAAATATTATCAACAAATATATTATGATGTATTATTATAGATTAAACTACCAGCAGTATATAAAGTCATTAAAAGTAGCTCCTCCTTTACTACGTTAAAGTGATGAACACATTAATGCCTCAATAATTATAATAAAATAATTTATGTTGATTATTCTGCACAATGAGTACTTTTACTTTTGTTACTTTAAGTATATTTTGATGCTAATTCTTTTGTACTTTTACTTCAGTGCAGGACTTTTGCTTGTAACAGAGTATTTATATGTGGCATTACTACTTTTACTTTTACAATATAATAAGCTGACCACAGCCGATGCCGCCATGTTGGACTGAAAACGCTTATTATATATTATGTAATATTTTTTATTGTTTAACACAGGACATTTCAGTAGAGACATTAAAATTATGACAATAGAATGGAAATAATTTAGTTTTACTTTTGTACGTCTCTTTGTAGGACGACGTTTTACTGCCGTCTGGTAGTCGCTTTGGCGGAGGTGTAGCTCTGCTGCTGGGCGCTGATGTTGACAAGGAACGAACAATTGACTTTCACTTGTTATCGATATATATGTTCTGTGATGAAACAACAAACCAACGACAACCTTAGAGGCTGGGAAACATAATTTCTGAGATAAATAACGTCTGTTAGGTTGAGACGTTAGAAATAAACCGTTGTTGCTCCAACAAGGTGAGAATAACTTTGAGGATTTGAGAAGAAAAATGACAGTTATTATTATTATTATTAATAATATTATCATTGTCTCCAGCTGCATGAGGTGAATGACCTCTGCTCCACTCTGGTTTGACCTGCGTTCTCTCAGCCGGTTCCTCCAGCTAAATGTTGATTCTGAGATTCACCAGACGATCCATTTCATCTCGTCCTCCGTCTTCCAGCAGAGCTGTGAAAAGAGAGAAAGTGAGGATGCGTGCAGCGACTCGAGGGGATCGGGGGGTAAAATGGTGCAGAGCCGGGCAGCAGATGGCTCGTCTCCAAGCTTTCAGGATCCCGCTCGGCCTCGCCAAATAGGAACAGGTGCTGGAGAAAGTAGGAAGTGAGCTGTGGGCCCCGGCGGCAGCAGGAGACCCTTGACCAGCTGGCGAGGAGAAAATGGAACGAGTTGGCAGCAGAAAAGAGAGAGAAAGCTGTATAATGTAGAAGGAACATGTGAGAGGCAGGAGCTCTTTAAACACATCACACTGACTGATGGCAGCTCCACATACAAACACTCACATCAAATACAGACTACTAGTTTCTCACATTTTCACCATAGTTAAAAACAGGAAGCAAAGATGTTGTTATCAACATGCTAGAAGGAGTTAATTCAGCACAAATTAAAGTAACGTCACGTGACTTCCGTACTTAAGTAACGCCACTTCCTGAGTTATTTTAACCCAAAACACCATCTTTACCTAAACCTAACTAAGTAGTTTCCTGTGAAGACGGAAGTTTATTTTGAACAGACTGTATGAATGTAACAATTGTATATTGAAAATTATGAATAATTTTTAAAAAAAATAAAAATTGTAATAATTCTTAAAAACACGAAAAAATTATAAATAATTTTTAAAAAAACAAAAAATTTGAAATAATTTTTAAAAACACGAAAAAATTATAAATATTTTTTTTAAAAACTAAAAATTTGTAATAATATTTAAAACACGAAAAAATTATGAATAATGAAAAGAAAACCAAAAATAGCAATAATAAAAAAAAAAAAAAAATTTGAATAAAAAAAAAATAGGACTAATTTAAAAAAAAGATAAATTAGGAATCATTTAAAAAAAAAATTGGAATAATTAAAAAAATAGGAATATTTAAAAAAAAAAAAAAGAAAAATTTCGAATAATCAAAAAAATGAAAAATAACAATAATTAAAAAAAAAAAATGAAGAATTAGAAATCATTTTAAAAAAGAAAAATAAAGATTTTTTTTTTTTTTTTTTCAAAGAAAAATTAAGGACAAAGACTCTAAAACGCTCCATTAATTCAGACTAATCGGCTCCCAAATGTGTTTCCTTTATATAAACATGTTGTAGCTCTTCTGTGAGTATTTGTTGTCAGTAAACTGAATATATTTGGGGGTTTTTTTAACATTTAAAGTTACTCTATTAATTGCTCTGTCTAAAAATCTGTATGTATAAATGTTACTAGATCTCCACTAACAACATGTTGTATTTGTTCTGCTTCCTGAGCAGGTTTTCTCTCCACCATGTGGACTCTCTACCTATCTCTCTCTCTCTCTCTCTCTCTCTCTGTGGTGTTCAGAGGCTGCTGGTTGATAACAGAGGCAGCTCCTCCCTGCTGTGCAGACTGAATTACAGTGTGTAGATAAGATGGAGGGCCTCTCGGCTCAGTATGGGGCCCGTCTCTCTGCAGGGAGCCACTGAAGTCTGGAGCAGCCGGCCGGGCTCAGAGCTAACCGGTCCGGGTCCTTCAGGACTCAGCGGGGCCCGTTACAAGGGACCAGACTTCAGAGCTGAGAGCAGAATCAAAGAGCTGATAACGGATTGATCAGCGGTGGTGGAGGATGTTCAACATCAGTGACTTTTACAACTGAGGAGTTCTACACAGTGAGCCATGTGTCTCTACATCTATTTATTCACACATCCATTCATTCATTTACTCCTTTGTTTATTCCATATTTCCATTCATTTATTTATTCATTCATTAATCCAGTCACCAATTGATTTATTCATTCTCTCATTCAATTATCTAACTTATTAAAACAGAGAATAATGAATGAGTGATCTTATTTTTTTAATCAGTTTCTGTCAGATCATGTTTCTCAGTTATTGTTTCAGTCTTTCTTTATTGTATAATTTGGGGTTTTCTGGTAAAATTAAGCTGAAATTAAAATCCCCTCTTTTCTTAATGGAGTTTGGTGTGTTTGAGGTTTTGAACAGTATTTTGTTTGTGTTGTTTGTATAAAAGTGAATAAAAAAAGAACACCTTCTGTAAATAATCTCATCTGGTAGCTGCAGACCTCATAATTAATTATAATATCTGATTAAATCATTAAGATCTAGAAGTCATTTTATTTCATGCGTCTCGTCTGTAATTGCCCGTTCGGCAGACAGATCTACGTGTCAATTAGGCTTCTAATTGGCTTCTACAAATGGGGCTATAATTAGGTTGAATTAATTGACTGGCTATGTGGACGGCAATTAGTGCAGTGACAAATTAAAAGGAAGCAGAACTGATGCTCTTAATGATCCTAAATGTTGTATCCATTTAAAGAAAGGTGAGAGGACATTTTTTAAAAGCTCAATTATCTGGGTTTTTTTTTTATTTCTTCTCAGTTTCTGATTAAAAAAGGCTGAAATTTAACAGGACTTCTGTTTGACTGAGGTTTCATATACAGGAGGAAACAACCTGATGCCTTCTAGTGGCTGAGAGCGATACTGAAGGGAGTAACAGAGGACAAATCTACCACCTATTATTAAAAATACTTCCTTATATTATATATATTATATATATTCACAACTACTTACTTGTTTTGTTATTATTGTCATTAGCAGTTATGTTTTTGTTGATTTGAGTGTTTTTTTCTTGTTTGTTTTTCTTTAGTTTTTTGTTAAATGTTTAACTTGTTGTCATTTGTCTGTTATTATTGTCATTAGTAGTTTTATCGTTGTTGATTTATTGTTTTGTTTTGGTTGTAGTTTGTTTTTATTTTGTTTTTTTGTTCCCTTTTTTGCTTTAGATTTTCATTACATATTTGTTTTTAAATTTGTGATGTAGTGTTTTTGTACGAACCCCAGGAAGAATAGTTTCTACCGCTGGGTAAATAAATAAATAAATAAATAAATAAATAAATAAATAAATAGATAAATAGATAAATAAATAAATTGATAAATAAATAAATAAATAAATAGATAAATAAATAAATAAATAAATAGATAAATAAATAAATAGATAAATAGATAAATAGATAAATAGATAAATAAATAAATAGATAAATACATATATAAATAGATAAATAAATAAATAGATAAATAAATAAATGGATAAATAAATAAATAAATAAATAAATAAATAAATAAATAAATCTATAAATAAATAGCTAGAAGTCATGAATACTAGAAGCTACAATGAAACATGAGAGAACAGGAAGTAGATCTCAGCGGGTTAAAGTGCGTCATGTTCTAGTTTGTTGTCTCTAATGTTGGAGATGTCCCGGTGCATGCTGGGATACCCTCCAGCCTCCTGATCCTGCAGAGAAACCTACAGGTTTTGAAGATGAATGGATGAATATTTCTGTGTATCAGCAGCTATATGAACCGTGTGTTTGATGCTTCACACGCAGCATCAGCAGCTCGCCGTCTGATGTTTTTGGGTAGTTCTTCCTCCCCGCTGCTCCGGATCACAGCTCATAACAGCCTGTGAAGCTGATCCTCCACCTGGGGAAATATCCATCTGATAAATGAATTCGCCCGTCAGAATCTTTAAAGCCGCCTGATTACAAACTGTCTGTTTGCTCTAATATGAAGTGGCTTGGCAAACACTAAAGGGAGTTTAGAACAATCAGACTGAGATGATTGAATTATACTGATTAATAATTCATTCCTATTAAATCCTCAAACTTAGAAGAAGTGAGCGTCTGCTGCCAGCGAGCCGCGTCACCACGGGGTGGATTAGAAAAGAGGCTTTCTGTGGCAGTTTCACTGTGTCAGTATAATGCTGCTAACAGCCTGGAACAATACAACATTACACAGGATTTAACTTCAATACCACAGAAATACACTGTTGCATTTATAAAGTATTACCAGCAAAATATACTTAAAGTATTCAAAGTAAAAGTACTCATTGTGCAGATATGGAGGCCCAAAGGTCCTGGAAGATACATAGTTACAACTTTATCCCTCTCAGTGGTGACCTCAGGTAGCAGAGCCTTCACATGATGGTCACATGATGTGTGTGAAATCAAAGTAACCAGTAACTATGGCTGTCAGATAAATGTGATGGGCTAAAAAGTGTTTCCTTCTGAAATTTAAATTAAAGTAACATAAAATAACAAAGAAACGTAAAGTAACTTAAAGTTAAGTATCATATAGTAAATAAAGTAAAGTAACACAAAGTAACAAAGAAAATAAAGTAACGTAAAGTAAAGTAACATAAAGTAACTTTGAGTAACCTTAAGTAAAGTAACAAAGTAACATAAAGTAAAGTAACATAAAGTAACATAAAGTTACAAAGTAATGTAAAGTAAATAAAGTTAAGTAATGTAGCGTTATGTAAAGTAACATTAAATAAAGAAACATAAAGTAAAGTAACATAAAGTAAAAAAGTAACATAAAGTAACCTACAGTAAAGTAACATTAAATAAAGTAACATAAAGTAACTCAGAGGGGGGGGGGGCTTTAACACTACAGGTGAACAGTGTAAACATTTGAACTAATAGATACCATCATGAAACTTCCCCATTTGATTACTAACATTAAGACAATTATTTTGTATTTCAAGTTTTCTAAATTATGATGTTTAAATATACAAATGAGGCTTATTAAATATGTGCCAGGTTCAAAATTCTTGTTTCATTTTCTTGACAGAATCAAATGTCTTTACAGAGGGGATTTCTCTTTTTATCACTCATAAATCAGAAAATACTGAAAACAAATAGACAAAGTAGTAAAATAAAGTTTTCTTTCCACTAGTCTGAAAGAAGACGTGTTATGGAAGCAAAATAGCCCCAAATCTCTATATTAACCAGTGTATGAAAAAACGGTGTCTTTACCTGTAGAGTCTCACCTTGATGAATATGAAGGGGGCGGGGCTTAAAACAGGAAGTGACCAAGATGGCCGCCACAACAGAGACCTGATGGCAGTCTGCTTCCACCTGCAGCAGTGAGCAGTGAGCAGGTGAGCAGAAAGCTGGAGTTGTTTCAGTGGTAGAGGCTGAACTTCATGTTGTTGTATCACTGGCTTTGAAGGTTTGTGTGAGCAACATGTAAGTTAGCACAGCTGATCAATCACTGTGTGTATTGATCAGTGGGACAGTTGACAGGTTAGCTAGCTGCTGTGGATTTTAATGGAGTTTGAGTTTGAGTTTAAAAGTCCTGTCAGTAAAACAAGTTCCTCCTCTAGAGACACAAAGTTTGTTGAAATCTTTTGCTTTGTTTAATAAAAACAGTAGAGACAGATTTAATTATTCTGCAAGCTTACAAGTAACTCTAATGTGATGTTAGCTTCATGCCCCATCAGCTGCTGTTCAATAGCAAGTAGCTTAACCATGCTAATGTTTACTATGTAAGCTACACTTTGGCTATCTGATAGCTTGGATCTGCTAATAGTGTGTAACTTTATGGCCTGTTACAGTAGGTGGCTTATGTCCATATATATATCTATATATATATATTGATAGGAAATTTAATGGATTCAATGATTTCCATTGCTGCTTTGCATTATTTACCCTCATGTTAAACCAATAACCCCTGTAGTTAGTTGTGAATAGTATATATTTCCCAGTGGTGTTGGTAATAACACAGATAAACTCCACCCTGATAGTTAGATGTTATCTGTTGGAGCTCCTCAGTTAACCATATGATAATTATGACTCTACAGCTCCTACTGATCTGATCTCATGCTGCTTGATGTTCTTTACATGAGAGACACGTTTATTCTTTGTAGCTTCTTCAAAAGAAATCTATAAAACAAAGGATGTAAAACCATGAGCTGTTCTTCAGTACTGGCTGCCCCCCCCCCTCTCTGCCACACAAACACAGTGAATCATTATTATGTCAGCATATTATCTCCACATGAGCATTTCCAGCTGAACAATAGTGTTTTCCTCCATTCACAGCCTCAGAATACGACTGCAGAGCTGTTTCTTTGTGCTGCAGAACTGCTGGTTCTGAGCCCGGCTGGTATCCAGAGACCGGGCCGAGACCGCTCGCTGGAAAAAACAACAACTAGTGTTTATTTATTGGTGTAGAAGAAGAAGGAGGAGAAGGAGAAGCTGTGAGTGAGAGAACTGGGTCAGCCTCAGCAGAGCATCTATTCACTCTGAGAAACAGAAAGAGCCTCTGTCATCAGTCTGAGTGACATACTGCATACTGTAGTACTGATGGTACTACTTTAATACTCACTGTAATACTACACTGTCATCCTAAAAGGTTCTGGAGGTTCTTTTAATGTGTTTACTTCCTGTCAGGTCGAAATAAACATCGACTTTACTCTTAATGTTGACAAGAGAGGAAAAATAATAACAGTGAGGGGAAGAACATTTACTCAAAGGCTGTATGTATATACAGTATATATATCAGTATTGGTAGTATAGATAGTATTCGTGGCTGTGTTTTTATGTAGTATAGATAGTATTCGTGGCTGTGTTTTTATGTAGTATAGACAGTATTCGTGGCTGTGTTTTTATGTAGTATAGACAGTATTCGTGGCTGTGTTTTTATGTAGTATAGATAGTATTCGTGACTGTGTTTTTATGTAGTATAGACAGTATTCGTGGCTGTGGTTTTATGTAGTATAGATAGTATTCGTGGCTATGTTTTTATGTAGTATAGATAGTATTTGTAGCTGCCCGGTGCAGTATCCAGGCTGATGCAATGATCTCTGTATTATAGATAGTATTTATGGCTGTATTTTGCAGTGTTTTGGGTGCTGATCCTGTATTGCAGTGTTTTGGGTGCTGTGATCTGTGCTTTCAGCTCTCTGACTGCACTTGGCTGACATTTCTGTTAACCTCTCATCAGCCCAAAGACAGGATCCTTACAAATGTCAGCGTATCTTTTCATCAGCGGTGAAGGATCTGTTGTTGGCTCGCGCTCCGTCTGCACGCCGCCACGCCGTCCGCCAACCGGCCAAATAAAAATGTCAGAGCTCCTCTTCAGTGATGGAGAGTCTCTGCTGGTATCGGCCTCCTTCTACTGTCAGCTGTTTCTACCACACATGAGCTCATATTCAGGGTACTACATACACTGAGGGAAGCAGGTATTTGTACCACACATGATCTCTTATACATAATACTACATACACTGAGGGAAGCAGGTATTTGTACCAGCAGGTGGACTGAAGTAACGAGGAGAATTACTTCATCATATTAATGTATGTAATGCAGTTTAACTACAAACTGGAGTGATTCTGACAGTTAAAAAGAGAAAAAAACACATTGAAGAATTTAAAGTGCAGTACTTTTACTGCATGAAGAAGCTGAGAATACTGCAGTACTTTTACTGCATGAAGCTGAGAATACTGCAGTACTTTTACTGCATGAAGAAGCTGAGAATACTAAATTACTTTTACTGCATGGAGCTGCGAATACTGCAGTACTTTTACTGCATGAAGCTGAGAATACTGCGGTACTTTTACCGCATGAAGCAGAGAATACTTATGTACACTTAACTGCTGATACTTTTACTGCATGAAGATGAGAATACTTCTGTACTTTTACTGCTGATACTTTAACTACATGAAGCTGAGAATACAGCAGTCTGCTCCATGTTGTGGTGCATTCAGGGACATCGCTCCATGTTGTGGTGCATTCAGGGACATCGCTCCATGTTGTGGTGGTGCATTCAGGGACATCAGTACTTCTCAGACTCCTGTCTCAGCCAGCTCACGTCTCCCTCATAAACTACCAAAATAAAAGCAGTAATAGTGTTTGAGCAGCCTGCTGGGCGCCGTTTTTTTTACAAATATTAAACATTTCCTGTGAGTTACGACCCAAGCCGGTCCTGACCGGGTCCAGGCCGGTCCTGACCGGGTCCAGGACCGGGTCCAGGCTTCACTGGGTTCTGCCAGTAGTGACAGATGGCCGGTCCAGACCTGGCCCGTGGTACTCTATATAATACTACTACGGTCCAGCTGATAGAGCTGGTTGAGTTGCTGCACGTCTTCCTCTGACTGGACTTTAAATCTGGATCTGTTTGTCCTAGTTTGACCCGGCAGACTATATATATACCATGTTTAGTTTCTTCCATCTTGGTGTCAACAGTTTGTGTTTGTCTCGTTCCTGTTCCAGCTCCATAAAGAGATGGTTTTCCCAGTTCGGAGTGGAAGAACGTGACCTGAATCCAGTCCATCACCTCTGGGATGAACCGGACCGCCGACTGTGAGCCGGACCGGATCGCCTCTGGTTCCTACCGTCACATAGACAGGTACGTTCAGGTACGTTCAGGTACGTTCAGGTACGTTCAGGTGTCCATAAACATTCAGAGGGGTAGTGTCTGTAGAAAGCAAAGACTAAAGACCTTTATGCTGCCTACAAACAAACAAAAAGATGTATATTATGGTTCTTGTTGGTAAAAAAGGTGAAACAAACTGTTACAAGTAAAGTCCTGAATTCAAAATGGTACAAAAGTATTAGCATCAAAATATACTTAAAGGACCAGTGTGTAACATTTCGGAGGATCTATTAACAGAAATGTAATATAATAATATTAATAACTATGTTTTCATCAGTGTATAATCAGCTGAAACTAAGAGTCGTTGTGTTTTCGTTACCTTAGAATGAGCTGTTTATATCTCCTCCATGTTTCTACGGTAGCCCAGAAAGGACAAACCAACCTCTGGCTCTAGAGAGAGACTTTAACGTTTTTTACGTCACCAGAAGGCCACCGTAGTTCTTAAACTGTGGTAACGTGAGAGTGTTGGTTCAGTATTCCTGTGGAAAAGGCTGTGAAACACCATTGAATAATACATAGTAAATATATAAATAGTATATATCATAATCACCCTGTTTACATTCAGTTATTCATCTGCATTTGCTGTCTAATGTATATATTACTTTGTTATATTTTATCCCTTATTTAAACTTGCTCTATTTTATATTTAGAGTCTTGTTTTGTTTTTTACTTGTGTGATCTTGTTTTTCTTTATTATACATATTTAATGAGCGTTGTTGGAGGGACACTTAAGATTTTCATAGCCAACTGCAATTGTTGTGCGTATGATAAATAAAGAAGTTGAACTAATTGGACAGAACATATAATCCATATAATTAAATAAATACAGGGGGTGGGGGGGTACACTGGTTAGACCTGCAGTATATTTTATATTCTGGCTCCATCCCTGCAGACATGCAGCCAGAAGATAATAAAAGCTCCCGAACAGACAGCTCCAGTAAACCTGCAGTGTGTTTCCATTCAGAGCGAGCAGAGCTTAAAAACAGTGTGAGCAGCTCGGAGTGTAGAGCCAGCACAGAGAGGACCGAAGAGTTTCACCGCTGAGCCGTGAAATGAAGAGTAGCAGCTGATGTAGCAGCAGAACCTGGCCGGGGTGGGGGAGGGTTCCAGCGGGCGGGCGGCCGGCCAGCCACCGGAGGGAGGGGGGGAGGGAGGGAGGGAGGGAGGGAGGGAGGGAGAGAGGGAGGCAGGGAGGGAGAGAGGGAGGAAGGGAGGGAGGGAGGGAGAGAGGGAGGCAGGGGCGGAGGGATGAAGGGAGGGAGGGAGGGAGGCAGGGAGGGAGGGATGAAGGAGGAGGAGGGAGGCAGGGAGGCAGGAGGGAGGAGGGAGAGAGGAGCAGGGCAGGATGAAGGGAGGGAGGGAGGGAGGCAGGGAGGCAGGGAGGGAGGGAGGGAGAGAGGGAGGCAGGGAGGGAGGGAGGGGCGGACTACTTTCTGTCAACGCTGCAACATGACTACCAACTACAACTTTCCTGTGAGGCTTTATGGTGAATCCAGGCCTGAGTTTATAGCTGTTGGCTTGAGGAACCCCCCCTCGGGTTATACTGCTGTATTCATAAACCAAATGGAGAGTAGCTGAACGCTGGAGGAACCGCCGACATGAATAAATAGCTCCGTAGCAGCGGTCAAAGAATAGTAATGTCCCCCGAGCTGCTGCCTCTGTCCATGGTGCTAATACTCTGATTCACCCGTCAAAACGTCTGCTTGTATCATCACTTATAAAAACACACACACATCCGCCATTTTATACTCATATTGTCAGAGCCGGCCCGAGACCTTTTTGGGCCCTTATCAAAATGTTTGGGGGGGCCCTCTGACTGTGCGTTCTCAGTACATATGGCACAGAAACAACATCTCTTGTTTTTAAGGGGCCCTAAGCCTCCGCAGTGATGGCTTTGTGGCCGGCTCGGCATATTGTGCTTAAAACTGCGGTGAAGTTGTTCGCTGTCGAGTTAACAATAAATTCAAATCACTAACTGCCATCTCTGCTCTTCATCAACTCTCCGATCACATAGCTGCTCCCGCCCCCCTCCTCTGAGACTTTCTGATTGGTCCACCGCGCTGTCACTCAAGGTTCGCAACTCCTGATTGGCTCCCCCTTCCCCCCCCCCACCCCGTCCCTCGCACACTGAAGCAGCAGCTTGGACCAATAGCGGCGTGTGTTGTGTCCAAAGAGGCGGGAGGAGCGGTACAAGGAGGAGGAGGAGGAGGAGGAGGAGGAGGAGGAGGGAGCGGGGGTCAGGCTGACAGACATGGGGGAAGAGAGGCTGGATTTCTGGGAACTAACTGCCACATTTGGCCTCTTTGTGTTTGAAGAGGCGAGAAACTACAACTGGGTAGATTTGGTTGGAGGCTTCATGTGTATCGACATATATTATATTCTCTAATCCTCCACATTCTCCTGCTCTGCCTCACTTAGTTGTGATGGTATCTGAGGATGCTGCTGCCATGTTGGCTCTTCTTCTTCATGCTGTAGTTTAGATATCTAACCACAGCTCTTTATAGGTTATTTACTACTAAATTACTGCTGAAACTAGCTCAATAATAATCTGAAATTACATTAGAAGTATTTAACCTTAATGTTAATGAAAAGGTGGATAAACTGTGGGTCAAAAAAGAACACAAAAAATAGTATTTATATACTACTACTATTATATATTTCTGTAATAGTATTATTATAGATTAAAGTACCCATCAGTAGGCCTACATAAAGTTATTAAAAGTAGCTCAACCTTTAACAGCTGTAACATTAAAGTGATAAACACATTAATGCATCAATAATTATAATACTATAATATAATATAGATTATTCAAGTACTTTGAATACTTTTGCTTTTGGTACTTAAGTATGTTTTGATAAATATACTTGTGTACTTTTACTGCATGACGCTTAGAATACTTGTGTACTTTTACTGTGTGGAGCTTAGAATACTTGTGTACTTTTACTACTGATACTTAAACTATTTGAAGCTTAGAATATTTGTGTACTTTTACTGCATGAAGCTTAGAATACTTGTGTAATTTTACTACTGATACTTAAACTACATGAAGCTTAGAATACTTTTACCGTGTGAAGCTTAGAATACTTGTGTACTTTTACTACTGATACGTTATCTACATGAAGTTTAGAATACTTGTGTACTTTTACGGCATAAAGCTTAGAATACTTGTGTAGGCCTACTTTCACTGTGTGGAGCTTAGAATACTTGTGTACTTTTACTACTGATACTTTAACTACATGAAGCTGACAATATTTGTGTACTTTTACTGCTGATACTTTTACTGCATGAAGCTGATAAAACTTGTGTATTTTTACTTAAGTAAGATTTTGAATGCAGGACTTTTATTTGTACCAGAGTATTTCTACTCTGTGGTATTAGTACCTTTACTTACTTCTTCTACAACAGTTTGCTTCACCTTTTTACCAACAAGAACTGAAAATGGGCCGTTCTGCATAATGAGTACTTTTACTTTTGGTACTTGAAGTATATTTTGATGCTAATACTATTGTACTTTTACTTAAGTAAGATTTTGAATGCATGACTTTTACTTGTAACAGAGTATTTTACACTGTAGTATTACTACTTTTACTTAAGTACAAGATCTGAGTATTTCTTCTACCATAGACGATTACAATTATTATTATTTTATGATTATTATAACATATGGTTGATATTGTTTTTTGGCTCCTTATACAATAAATAAATAAATAAATACAGAATAATGAAGTTAATACTTTTTGAATTTATTTATTTATTTTTTATTTGTATTTTCTAGCTCAATAATAACATATGTGTATAATTATATTTTAAAGTCATTACATGTTTGAAAACATAAGTTTCTATGAGAAATGTTTGATATGTTTTGTGATGTTTTAATAATAATAATAATAATAATAATAATAATAATAATAATAACAAAGTTGCAAAGTGCTTTACATTGTTATACATGGAAATGAAATACCCAAAAGTAATGTAAGAATAGAAGGCAATAACATGAAAAATACAAGACATATTGGAAATAAAATTATGTGCTCGCATTAATAAAATAAAAACACAAAAATCGAAGTTTTGAGAGTAGTTTAATAGTTCTTTTATTGTTTTTACTTTTGTAGTTTTATTGTCTCGTGAATCACTTTGTAACATCTGTTTTATATAAATAAATATATAATTTAATTAATTATTATTCTAAATACTCCTTGAAGTAGTTGTATCTCCCCCCGGCTCACTGCGCATGTCCCTCTGCTCCATCCGGGAACTTCAGAATTACCATTGACAGCCGAAGCGCAACTTTTCCCCAGGCAAAGTGAAATCAAGCCGCGGACTCGGACAAAATATAGTCCCCGTTTTTCAACTTAAAATTAGCGAAAGAAAAGCTTCTCCGCTCCCCCGTCGGACCCCTCGACGTTCGGCCGTTAATCCGGAGAGGACCGGCCCGGGGCCTGAGCTCTTTCTGCCCGGTTTGGAGCACTTTTGAAGACGGGCGGAAAGTGTGTGATGAGTCCTAGCCTGTAAAAAGAAGCGAGAACTTGCTTTTTTTTTTTGCAGCCCGAGTAGTTCTTTCTTTCAACTGTTATTGTCGCTTTAAAAAAAAAAAATCTTTTTAATTCACTTAAACTTGGTGTCGGCGGCGTCGAAAGTGGGATAAAAGTGCTTTTCCGGTCGGAACATGGAACTACAAGGCCTGCAAGAGGCGTTGAAAGTAGGAATCCAATGTCATCAGGTAAAAACATCGTGTTATATTTCTACCCTTCTGTGAGCAGAGTGAGAGCAGAGGAGAGGGGAACACTCCGAGGGGGATGGAGCCGGGAATAATGGCGACACAGCGGCCAAGAACAAGTCCCTTTTAAGTGCACTTTCCCGCGGTTACTTTGCAGCTAATTGTCGCCGAGCAACATTCGAATTTGGAGTGTTAATAATGCGGTGGTGCTGATCCGGACGCGACCTGAATATTTATGAGGTGCAAAGAGTCGCTGCTGCTGCTGCTACCACCGCTTTGTTCCTCCCTTTTACTCTATAAACTTAACACTTTTTTTTTTTATAATTCTGCTCCTCCATCTTCTTCATCGCCACCTTTTAAAAAAAAAAAAAAAAAACTAGTTGCACAGATGAAGCAAGACCCACAGGTAAAAATATAAATATGTGTGGCTTCTTCTTCACGGTATTACGAGGCGAAACTTTATCATCTTTTTAATCCTTCATCGTGACTTTGCTGGAAAAAATATGTGAAGTTTAAATGTCAATCCCACTTGTTTTTTATTTGTTAGGATGGAGAGCTGAAGAGACAGCTGCACGACAGGAGAATAACAGCCCTGAGCGATAAACAAGTAAGCTCCTATATATGTGTTATAGGCTTCTTCTCTCTCCAACTGCCACAAACAAACATGGTGGCTTGTAAAAAAATCTGTGTTGCACTGCTCGGCTTCTTCTTCTTCTTCTTCTTCTTGTCTCGGCATCTCAAAGTTGTGTAAAAAAATTTTTGTAGCGTCCATTTTGAGTGAGGTCGACATGTTTTGTGGAGAGTAAAAAAAGAGGCTGATAAAAGCAGCAGCTAGCTGAACTACCCGCATCACACTTTGCTCTTTAAACACCGCTGATGAAGTTCTGCGGGTTAAAACTAACCCTTAATGACGTCATGGAGTTGGTTTAGAACGTGTTTTTGATACTTTGTACTTTAGTCTGCTGGTGTTATTTCTTCCTCGGGGTCACGTGACCACAGCGGTGCATTCGATTCGCCCACTTTCACTTTTACTATCTTTTATAGCTAGCAAACGGTGTCCTATGTTAACTTATGAAGCCGAGTAGCAGCAGGTCTGGATGGGATGCTGAGGGAGAGAGAGGCCGGGTTAGTGGTGTGTTCAGCACCGCGGACAGCTCCTCTCCTCCGGCTGCTGCTGCTGCTGCTTGCACCGCCCCGCCGGTCGGTCCCGGCCCTGAGTCCGAGGCCCGTTACACCGAACCCACCAATAGTTCCGAAAATGTCCGAAAACCCCGACCTGTTATCCCGAAAACAGAAGCCCACAGGCCCAATACTCTCAAAATACTCACTCTAGAGCTGGAGTTCAGTGACTGCTGGCCTTACTACCTCCCAGACTCCATTAACAAAATGCTCAATTTACCAGATAACGTATAAATCATAACGTTAATCATAATGTATGGCTTTGTATCACTCCATAAAGAACTACTTTTATATACTTTTAAATTCGGCTGATATTTAACTTTAGTAGCTCCTCTGTGAACTAAGTTAACTAAACAAACTTTTGCCAGACTCCATTAACAAAATGCTCAATTTAACACATAACGTATAAATCATAACGTAAATCATAATGTATGGCTTTGTATGACTCCATAAAGAACTACTTTTATATACTTTTAAATTCGGCTGATATTTAACTTTAACAGCGCTTCTGTGAACCAAGTTAAATAAACAAACTTTTGCCAGACTCCATTAACATTTTGCTCAATTTACCAGATAACGTAACGTAAATCATAACGTATGGCTTTGTATCACTCTATAAAGAACTACTTTTATATACTTTTCATATCGGCTGATATTTAACTTTAAGTTAAATAAACAAACTTTTGTCAGACTCCATTAACACTTTGCTCAATTTAGCAGATAACGTATAAATCATAACGTAAATCCCAACATATGGCTTTGTATGACTCCCAATAGAAACACTTTCAAATACTTTTCATTTCGGCTGATATTTAACTTTAGTAGCTCCTCTGTGAACTAAGTTAACTAAACAAAAGTGGGCTTTTGCCAGAGTCCATTAACAAAATGCTCAATTTAACAGATAACGTAACGTAAATCATATTGTATGGCATTGTATCACTCCGTAAAGAACTACTTTTATATACTTTTCATTTCGGCTGATATTTAACTTTAACAGCGCTTCTGTGAACTAAGTTAAATAAACAAACTTTGTCTGACTCCCATTCTCATTTTGCTCAATTTAACAGATAACGTATAAATAATAACATAAATCATAACCTATGGCTCCAAAAAGAAACACTTTTAAATACTTTTATTTCCGGCTGATATTTAACTTTAACAGTTCTTCTGTGAATTAAGTTAACTAAACAAAAGTGGGCTTTGGCCAGACTCCATTAACATTTTGCACAATTTAACAGATAACGTAACGTAAATCATAACATATGGCTTTGTATCACTCTATAAAGAACTACTTTTATATACTTTTCATTTCGGCTGATATTTAACTTTAACAGCGCTTCTGTGAACTAAGTTAAATGAACAAACTTTTGTCAGACTCCATTAACATTTTTACTCAATTTAACAGATAACGTATAAATAATAACATAACCTATGGCTTCCAAAAGAAACACTTTTAAATACTTTTATTTCCGGCTGATATTTAACTTTAACAGTTCTTCTGTGAACTAAGTTAAATAAACAAACTTTTGTCAGACTCCATTAACATTTGGCTCAATTTAACAGGTAACGTATAAATAATAACATAAATCCTAACCTATGGCTCCCAAAAGAAACACTTTTAAATACTTTTATTTGCGGCCTATATTTAACTTTAACAGTTCTTCTGTGAGTTAAGTTAACTAAACAAAAGTGTGCTTTTGCCAGACTCCATTAACATTTTGCTCAGTTTAAGAGATAACGCATAACTTAAATCATAACGTATGACTTTGTATGATAAATACTTTTCATTTCGGCTGATATTTAACTTTAAGAGCTCTTCTGTGAAATAAGTTAAATAAAAAACAAACTTTTGTCAGACTCCATTAACATTTTGCTCAATTTAACAGATAACGCATACATCATAACATTGATCATAACGTCTGGCTTTGCATGACTCCCAAAATAAATACTTTTAAATACTTTTCATTTTGGCTGATATTTAACTTTCACAACTCTTCTGTGAACTAAGTTAAATAAACAAAAGTGGGCTAATAATGGGCACACAACGTCCCCACATTAGCAAAAAGATTTCCTTTATTTAGCCTCTCATTGTTCAGTGACTGATGGCCTTAATACTTTCCAGACTCCATTAACATTTTGCTCAATTTAACAGATAACGCATAAATCATAACGTTAATCATAACATATGGCTTTGTATGACTTCCAAGAAAAATACTTTTCATTTTGGCTGATATTTAACTTTCACAACTCTTCTGTGAACTAATAAACAAACTTTTGCCAGACTCCATTAACATTTTGCTCGATTTAACAGATAACGCATAAATCATAACGTATGGCTTTGTTTGACTCCCGAAAGAAATACTTTTAATTTCGGCTGATATTTAACTTTTCTGTGAACTAAGTTAAATAATCAAAAGTGGGCTAATAATGGGCAAACAACTTCCCCACGTTAGCAGTAAGATTTCCTTTATTTAGCCTCTTGTTGTTCAGTGACTGCTGGCCTTACTGCTTTCCAGACTCCATTAACATTTTACTCAATTTAACAGATAACTTATAAATCAAAACATAAATCATAACGTATGGCTTTGTATGACTCCCACGAGAAATACTTTTAATTTCGGCTGATATTTAACTTTAACACTTCTGTGACTTGGTTCACTTCTGTGAACTAAGTTAAATAAACAAATGGGCTAATAATGGGCTCATAACTTCCCCACATCAGCAATAATATTTGTGTTTATTTAGCTTCTCGTTTTGTGTTTTATTTGAATTGTTAGAGGTCTGTTTTCTCCATCTTGAGCACTTGTTTGTTGTCGTTAAACTTGCTGTATGCACATCCAGTTGTTAATCCAGTTTCTAGCTGTGATGCTGGCCTTGAATCCTGAATCTAGTTAGTGTTGTAGTATTTTCTTTCCTCTTCTTCTGCCTCCAGTTTGGTAGTGGAAGCTTCCATTTTGAGAGAGAAAAGGGGGGTGGTTTCTTCCCCCCCCGTAACATGGAGAGGAGAAAAGTCTGCAGAGTTTCGTGCAGGAGGAGGAGGAGGAGGTGATGGAGGATGAGGAGGAGGCGGTGGGGGGGGGGATGGGCCCCATTCATGCCTAACATTACCATTTTGATTGCTTTGATGCTGTTTTTGGTTTGTACGGGGGGGAGGGGTGGCAGGGAGAAGAGAGAGACAGAAAGCCCAGTCAGCACTGCACGGCCATGTTTTTAATCACTACACTCAGTTATATTCTTCTTTTTTAGCTCTGACCTTTACTTCTTCATCTTCTGCACATACATGAGCTGCTGCTTTTGGAGAGATTTAACGATAACGATGGACAAAACGAAGCACACTTTGAGTCAACATCTGTTATACCCCCGAATAAACTCGCCTTGAACTTTAAGCTGCTAAGAGAGCGAGTATTTATCAGGAATAATTAGATAAGTGTGTTTACTAGTAAGGTGGAGAAAATGTCTCCTGGCTGGAGGTCATTTCATGGTCACAGTTTGAGGCCTGCAGATGGAAGTTTGTATTTCCTCTTAAGTAAAAGAGGGATTTAATTCGGTGTTCGGATGTTGAGCTCAGTCTGTCTTCAGCGTCCATGTTGTGAATAAGAACAAGTTTTAATAAGAGCCAGTGTTTATCAGAGGAGGGGCGACGGGCGGCTCGCTGGAGTTGATGGATGTAAATGCAAATCAGGAATGATTAGGAAATAAAAATAACGGGGGGGGGGTGCTTTCATGCAGTTTTACTCCCATCCTCATATATTCAGATTCAGTATCAAGTATAAGAAAATACTGAAAATCTCTCGCTCGTCTGGCTCTTCCTCGCCATCAGCCTGCTTCGTTTTGTTGTCGTCTTCCTGAGATCGGCGCTGCTGGCGCATGTTGATGATGTCACACACAGGGAGAGTGATATTTCTTTACTATTAAAATATGATGTTTTGGTGCAAATTCTTAGTATCGAAACAATCGATTATTTACCGTACAAATCGATATACGTCCCCCTTGAAGGAAAACTAGTCGAGTACCTATCGATGTAGTTGGATCGTAGGAATATAAATCGATGTCGTAGATGAATGGTTACACGTCTAGTATCAAGGTCTCTCTCCACTATAACGTCTCCATCGACTACCTTTATCCTTGATAGTCGTGTGTTTGGCTCTTGAAGAAGAATGGATTCATTGATTCTCTCTCTGATCCACTTGCTCTCCATTGCATCATGACACCAGTTTTTTACTGACTTGTCAGGAAGGAGACGAGTTGTTTTCAGACAGCTCTGCTCCAGTTATCGTTATTTATCTCTGAAAGCAGGTCGTCATCGATCAGAGTGTTACGGCAGAGTTTATAACAGTTGTATTAATTCTCTCTCTCTGCGGTAGAAATGTGTCCTGGTCTTGTGGAGTCGTACTGAAACAAAGGCCACAGCTACTTGACTTGAAAGATTTCCAATGCCAGCAGTAGTAAGGTCCTGTTGAAAGGCAGCATCTGTAACCATGGATACGCCTGCTTCTCACACATTCACAGTCTTAACACTTCATTAAGTTTCACATCTATACAGGAAGGTTATTTTTAATATATATATACATATATATATATGTATATATATATTTATATTTATATATACAGGGCTTGACATTAACTTTTAGCTTTCCAGCCACTGTGGCTAATGGTAGTAGTCAATTAGGATTTTTATTAGCCACAATTTTGTTGTTGGGAAGTTTATTTGATTAAAGTTGACGATGGTGTGCTACAATTCCTTTAAATATTTTTTTTTTACGTTTTAAATTATAACTATTTATTCTATCCTATTTTAGCATACTTTTAGCTTATTGATTAGTGCTCTTATTTATTAGCTAATTACTTAACAATTTATTTAATTTTTCCCAATTGTTTTGCACTGAATTACTGAGTGGTGGATGTGTGAAACATAATTTCCTTTTTTTTGTGGAGCATAAGAATGACAAATAAAGGAATCTTGAATCTTGAATCTTGAATTCACTAGAAGAACTAGATATAGACCCTTTAAGTGATGAGGTCACGGTGTTAGCTGGAGGCTAACCAAAGGACAGACTGGAGGCTAACTAACACTAGCAGTGGGCTAAAGCTACACATCTAAAATGTCATCTTGCTGTGTTGTTGGTGCCAGAATCCAGATATCACAAACATTTGAGATGACAAACTGTGATTGGAGGCTCTAGAGAGCTACAATATGAGAGAAACGTTTCAGAGATGGAGAGTAAATGTTGATCATATTTAGCCTTCTGCTAACAGCAGCTGTGAGCCGTTCTCCTCCTGAAGTAGTCTCCAGCGGTGTATGGGTCTTCTAATCTGTCTAAAAGCTAGTGTCACAATGCAATGAGTTTATTATTTCAGATGCATTTTGAGAAGACTACAATTAAAATATCTATATAGTATCATCTGTATATGTGTCTAGTAAGAGTGAGTGTGCAGAGGGAGTGATTGGAGGAGTAAATCAGCTGCTCTTATTTGGATTTGTCTGTGAAGAGAAGCTTGCCTCTGATTGGTTATTGGATTACATGCAGGAAAAGGCGGGTCAAGAAGAGTCTACTCACTATTTAAAGTAAATGTTTTATTATTATTATTATTATTATCAGCCTTGTTCTAATGAGAGTCAGTGTGTTTTCTGGATGGGTGAATATCCAGGACTGGGCTGTGTTTAAAGGTCATGACTAACGCTGTGTGTCCCATTTCCATACGGTTTATTAATACTCTGAAGTACACACTATGTACTAATGCAGTGTCTGTTAGTGTACAAGAAATTAATGCATGAGAAAGTACTGTCACATTAGACTTTAGTTTGATTGAATCCACCGTTCAGATGTATTAAATTAGTATTATTTCAAGTGTTTTGTTTGAGAGCGATGCTGCAGTTTGTAGTCTTGTAGCAGGAATAATGACTTCTGCATTTCCAGTGTTTCTATTGGTTCACGGGGTGAATTCAGAGGGTTAAAACTGAACAAAATGTAGCTTGAGTTTGGTGAAGACGGAGAGTAGGTTACAGCTAAACAGAAAACACATGCCTGAAGGCTTCGATGGAAGTGAAAGACAAATTTTCATGCTTCATTTGAGAAGAGTAGATGTTCATAATATGTTTAGTATTCTAGTTACTGATCAGTGCACATTAAGTTAACTTATTTCAACACAAACTGTGCACTTGTTGAGAACATATTTTGTTTTCTGTAGCTGCAGCTTGAGTTTTATTCCACCGGTTTGTGTCCAGCTGTGAGCAGCTGCTCTGTTTCCTTCTGAGTGTTGCATTGTGGGAAAAAAAGTCAGCACATTTACACTCAGAAACCAGGTTACTCTGAGGAGAACGGTGAAACATGTAGTAACCCGGTTCATGTAAAATGTGCCGACCTTCTTTCAGGAACATGTCGTACTGACTGCAGGTGTTTAGGTGACATCGAGCTTCCTGTCTGGAGATATTCAGCTGTGGGTTTATAGAGACGTGAAGTCTCTCTCTCTCCTTTCATCCCGACTCTCTGAAGTCTCTGTCAGCCTCACATGATTTAGAAACCTGGTTACTGGTAAACAAGACATCATGTCTCTCTAAAATCCTCCACCCTGACTGGTTTATTACATTAATCTGGTTTCTGAAATACATGTAGTCAGAAAACACCTTCACTCAGAAATATAGAGTATCCATGCTGGCATGATTAAGTAAACCTCTGTTTCATTTTCTATAGCAAAGTATTATACTGAAAAGTAAAGTAAAATACCACATCGGGCTAGTAAATCTAGCAGCTAGTGGTAAAAAATAATCAAACACATTGTTTTTTTTTCCGGAGCTGATGATGGAAGTAGCTAAGGAGTGAACCATCTAACCGATCGGGCGTCTGGTAAAGATGAAGTTTATGAGCTGAAGCGCCAGCAAGCTTTTCAATGATCCTGGAAACAGTTTTAATTGTTTAATTGGGTGGCGTAAGAGGATGAGAGTGAAACTCTTTTTAGATTTCTGCCCGACTACATTTTCTGAGTGACGTGTTTTATGACTATTTACATGTTTTTCAGTAACAGATTAATGTTAAAAAGCTGCTTTCAGCATCATCATGTAAACAACAACCGTAAATACAAGTAGTAGAAGGTGATGGCATCTTAACATCATGTATATACTTTACATAATGTATGAATTATAATCCTGGAGATGTTTAATGGTAATAATAGTCTGGTTAACTCTTCTATAATCTGAATGTTATAGTCCGTTAATCACTGCTTAGAGTTCATTCAGCTGCTCGTGGATGAGTGGTCGTATAAAGTGATTTACATGTAATTCACTCACTCTGGATTTAGTTGGATTACACACATTAATGTGATACAGCTGTGTACGTTTTATACTCAAATTATAGTGAAGTAAAATCTAAATAATCCAAGTTAGATTCAGTACAGTAACAAAGTCTTAAAAGCATTAAATTCAGTTTACTTAAAAAGGTCTTTAGAAGGTATTAAAAGTCTTAAATCTAATTTACAAACATGTTAAATCTTTCGTCTTGCTTTCTGTAGGTAGTAATGTTAGTTATTAATGTTTCTGTATGTGATTACAGGCTGTCAGGAGACTTTATACACCTCATAACTATCATCACACCTACAGGAAACACTCACTATTATTATCAGCTACTGTTGATTTTAGTAAAAACTTCCAGGTGGCTTTAATATTATTAATTATATTATTAGAAGTTACAGCAGGGAAGCAGTGAAAACATGTGATATAATGTGCTGAATTACAGCAGATATTAATTTGTGTTGTGAAGCTGCAGAAACTCGTCTTCTTGTCCTCTCTCAGCTCTTCAGCTGACATTAAAGCTGCTGTAACTTGTTTCCAGTTAAAAGCCGTTTAAAGACGCCGGCTCTGTTTTTTCTGCACTAATTTCCTTTTTACACATACATTAGTCAGCGAGGGTCAGAGGTCGGCCCGCCGTTAACGCCGCTCCGTGTCGTACATCAGCTCTGCTCAGTAATTGGACGTTTGAGAGGCTGGAGGAGCTGTTGGTCTCCTCCGGTGGGAGGACGGCGGGGCAACGCTCCCCCCCGTACCCCCATCCCGGCCTCCATCCTCCTCCTGTACAGATCTCAGGGCGTGGTGCTCACATTTGTCCACGTATAGACGTCGTACGCAGGCCAACTTTCCCACCAAACGGAGGCTAATCCCCCCGCGGCTCATTAGGAGCTCCTGCAGGGCTGATTAGACCGGAGGAAGGTTTAGGATGGACTAACTTTAACACAGCAGATTGGTGTAAAGGACCGGGAGGCTCTCACACCGCCGATCTATACGTTTAAACACCGTCCTCCATGTTCTTCTTTCTTCTTCTGTCTCTGAAGCTGAAGGAAGATTTAACGGGATAATTACTGGACCTACACGGCCTCACTGTTCCGTACTTCTAACAGTGTTTCACAGTGAGCATGAGCTTTAAAATAGAGGATTTTAATGGTTGTTGATGAAAGAAATGAAAGTAAAGGACTCAGCGTGCTTCAAACTAAGTAGGTCATACAACACTAGTTTCACATCTCCACACACCCGGAAAATAAGGCATAATTATCTGGAAACATATATACCGGGAATTAGGATAAAAATTGTCTGAGATGTTTTTATTGATGTATTCAAGCAAAACAAGTGTAAAAATACAGCAAAATAGTTCATAATAAAACAGGACCAGGAGCTTTCAGTGACTTATGTAATGGTTTATATACAGTAGTCTTTAGATAAAGGTCTGTTACTCCATACCGTTTGTTTCATTGTTCAGTCGTTGTTGGTCAATTAATCTAAGTCATTTTTAAAAAGCAGAAATCACAGACAGTCGATAATCCCGGCGTCTCAAATGTAAATATTTGAGGGTTTTCTGAATATTTGTTGTTTTTGTCTGTTAATCTTGACAAAAGATAGCTAGATTTTCCTCAGTAAAAGTCCCTAGAAGTGTATGATTCAACTTTTCCCCCCATGGTCTAGTGTTAAAGAAGTTAACAAAAATCGTACGTATACATATCGAATCATCACCCAAGTATTGAATCAGGGGAAAGGTGTACGTCCCAGTCCTAGTGATGGATATATTTCACTATTATCTGATATTTTATAGGTGAACAGTTAATTGATTAATGGAGAAAGTAATCGTCAGTGACTTGTAGCTCTAGTTGGAGGGTGTGGTGGCTTTCTTGTTAATATTTTATAGAGATATTCATCCTTTTATCTGTGGTTTTCCCCACGTAAAGTGTGACACAAGAAATATTGAAGTCTTCCTCAGTTTTCTCTCTCACATTTCCTTTGGATTTGCAGTTCTGTTAATATAACATGCTAAAATATATAAATATAATCCAAACTACAGCACAGATAACATCAGTACTTTAGTTTATGGACCCAGTGAGAGTCTCAACAGGAAGTGTTTCATGTTCGTTTCCTTCGTCTCTCCGAGGCGTTTCCTCTCCTCGCTGTGGTCACTAACTCGTCCATCAGTATGAACCGAAGCGTCCGTCCGTCTCTCTTCACTCTGATGATGAACTGGAAGTCTGTCCAGGGTGCCAGAGTGCATGCTGGGATACGCTTCAGTCACATCACCCTGAACAGAAAGAGGAAGCTAGTTCTCTTCACATTACATCTTCCAAGGTGAAGAGTAAATGTGAGGTTGACTCATGCTTCCATTTTAACACCTTATTTTTAAGTTTTTAGAGGCATCATGTAAACACTTCCTGTTGTTCTCTGATTGGTCCGACGCCTCTGATTGATTTCCAGACTTTAATCCTGCAGAGAAAACTGTGTTTTTACACCGTTAACTAAGACAGATGTAGATGAGTGTTGATGTGTGAGTGTCAGGATCAGAATACTATAAATCTGCCAGCAAATAGTCAACCTTTTTGTTGTTGTTACAGACTCTTTTTAATGATTATTGGAAGACTCGGCGTTAATTAAGAGCAGCTTAGCAGGAGACTCGGTGATGAGTCTTCCTCAGGGACGTCTGTCGCTTCAGCTTCAAACTGCAGGTTGTTTTTGGGGTTAAAAGGTCGCTCCTAGATAGATAGATAGATAGTAACTGCTTCAAATGAGGAACAAGTGTACTAGGGTGCATTCACTTTTTAGGACGTTTTATCTTCAGTCCAACTGTGATTGTTTCCTGGAGTTAGAGAAGTGCTTTAAAGGAACATTTTAGAGATGAGAAGATGGATATGAGTTTCATCTCACATTTTATAGACCAAACTAATCGATTAATGGAGAAACTGATGGTTTAGTTGCAGCCTTCTAGTAAACGTGGATGTGTCTGTTGTAGAGCCGGTTTTTAGACGAGCTGCTGCAGACTTCCTCCTCCTGCAGTCGAGGCTCCGTCTGACGGCGTCTTATTAGCGAACAGCAAACAGTGATTTCCAGCCGGTGTGAGGAAAGTGCTGATGTAGCTGCTGGCAGACGGAGGAAGAGGATGAATTAACCCGTGTTGACTGTTTCTGCCTCTGAAACACTCCGTCATCTCTCCTCCTCACACAGCAACAGAGTGTAACGTAAAGAAGGAACATCATAACTCTGCTTCTACAGCGGGAAACTAAAACCACCACATAACTCACCGGTTCATCAGACAACTACCGAGACACCGCATTTATTATTCTACTGTAGATCTGCATCTCAGTTTGTATTAAAGTCCTCTCACTATAATCTCTGACATCCTAGAAATACTTAAATCACCAACTCATCAGTTTTTATCAGCTCTATTCTCTTCAATATTTCAGATGCATCTTATTAAAATGGACTCCTGCAGTTTTATAGGTCACAGTTCAATAGACATGAGTTTTATTCTGTATTGAACGATGATTAATAGGTTTTATGAAATATGAAATATGAATTTTAGTTCCATTTTAATGTTTTTAAGTTGGCTAACTTTGTCTAAAAAGCTCTGAAAAGAAGGCAAAGGGGAATATTGAGTGTTTCCTCCAGTAGATCACAGATAAAATATGCTTTATTAGTAGGACAGCAACTATTAATATGCAGATTATTTCCTCCATTTATTGTTTTGTCTACATAATGTCACAAATTAGTGAAAAATGCAGATTAAAATTTCCCAGAGCCCAAAACTGACGTCTTAAATTGTCTTGTTTAGTCCAACCAACTGTCTAAAACTCAAATATATTCAGTTTACAATCATTATAAAACAGAAAAAAGCAGAAGATTCACACATTTTAGTAACATAATATAATATTACAGCTTTCTCTAATAAGATTACAAAATTATTATGAAGATACAGCTTTTTCTTGTAAAAGTACAACTTTATCTCATGATATTGTTACTTTTTTCCCCTCATAATTGAATTTAATCACTGTAAATTATCTCTTTTCTTGGTAAATTACAATTTAAATATAATAATAGTTCAATTTAAGACACAATATTCTGACTTTTTTATTGTAAAATTACAACTTTATTCTCATGACGTTGCAATTTTTATAGTAAAATTACAACTTTGTTGTCACAATATGACTTTTTTCTTATATAATTATAACCTAATTGTCATAAACAATGACTTTTTTCATTTGAATAAAATTACTTCTTTCTTGGAAAGTACTTTATTCTCTTAATATTATGATTTTATCTCATGATAAAGATTTCCTTGTGAGATGAGGACCTTATTCATGATATTTTGACTTTTTCTTTTTACAATTAAGACTTGCGAGTTATGACCTTTTTCCTGTAATATTATCTTTTTTTTATGTAAAATACGACTTTATTCCGATGATGTGTCAACTTTATTGTCATAAATATACATCTTATTTTATAATTTATGACATTTTCTTGTAATATTGAGACTTTTCTGTGCACTATTTTCATAACATTACAACTTTTTTTAGTTTAGATATTTTGTCTAATACTCGTTATATTTATAATATTTGTGACCTTAGTGAAGAAGCAAAACTCTGACATGCCGTCGTGTTTAAAATGTGACGTCATTAGTAGAGAAGAAGAGACGTTTTCTTCTTCTGTGGTGTGTGTTGAAGGTTGCAGGTGGAGTGAGAGAGTATACTGTGATTATCGTCCTCTAAACGCCGTGAACATGTCTGTAATAACTCCTGAGTTGTCTCCTCTCCAGAGTGGGTTCAGTAATCTACATGTTTAGTTTATGAGCTGTGATCTGCTGCCCTTTGTGATGACGTTATTCTCACCACAACGCTGTGTCATCGCTCTATTTCACGCAGACCTGCAGTTAATTGTCTCGGTTTCATGGACAGTTGCAGTCAATTATATATATCGGCATGTTTGGTATTTATAAAGTTCAACCTGATCCAGTCTGAGGACGATCAGCTGGTGTGTAGTTCACTGACTCTCAGATCAATCAGAACTCACAGCTTCAGGTTGTTGTGATGCTAATTAATCTAAACACTCACAGTGTGATGTTTTATTAAAGGAGGAATGCTGATGTCAGTGAATCTGTGGTGTTAATAATGAGCTGATCTGGGCAGCTGGTGGAGGTCAGTTAAAGAGAGTTGAGTTGTGAATGGTTTCAGTCTGTCTGGAACAAAAGCTGCTCTCGTTTGTTTTCCTCCCTCGACGGAGCTTCAGTCTTCCTCATTCACATCCTCAACCCTTAATGAACTTCCTCACATGTTCTCACCGCCGTATCGTAGCAACGCGTTTTATCACCGGCCGGTCACCGGGGCCTCGGCTTTGTGCGGTTGGTACAAGAATAGAAGTACAGGAACGGCTAGACCTTCACAATAAAAGCATTTATACGTTTAGTTTTTATTTGAAGGTAACGTACGACGCCGTAGTAGGGCCGTTGGTAGGTAGCAAGAAATACGGAGCCGGGGAAGGATGGTAATATTCAGAGAAAAAAGTTGAATATTCACAGAATTCTCAGTTTTTTTTCTCGTTAATTTACCACTTTAATCTCAGAGAATATTCAAGTTTTTTCTCGTAAATTTACCACTTTAATCGCAGAGAATATACAAGTTTTTTTTGTAAATTTACCACTTTCATCTGAGAATATTCAGTAAATTTAGCACTTTAATCTCAGAGAGTATACAAGTTTTTTTTGTAAATTTACCACTTTCATCTGAGAATATTCTGTAAATTTAGCACGTTAATCTCAGAGAATTTTCAAGTTTTTTCTCATAAATTTACCACTTTAATCTCAGAGAATATCCAATTTTTTTTTTGTAATTTTACCACTTTAATCTGAGAATATTCAGTAAATTTAGCACATTAATCTCAGAGAATATCCAAGTTTTTTTTGTAAATTTAGCACTTTAATCTGAGAATATTCAGTAAATTTACCACTTTAATCTCAGAGAATATTCAAGTTTTTTCTCATAAATTTACCACTTTAATCTCAGAGAATATTCAAGTTTTTTTTGTAAATTTACCACTTTAATCTGAGAATATTCAGTAAATTTAGCACTTTAATCTCAGAGAATATACAAGTTTTTTCTCGTAAATATATGAATTTAATCTTAGAGAATAGCCGTGTTTTTTCTCATAAATTTACCACTGAAATTTGAGAATATTCAGTAAATTTACCACTTTAATCTCAGAGAATATCAAAATTTTTTCTTGTAAATTTAGCACTTTAATCTGAGAATATTCAGTAAATTTACCACTTTAATCTCAGAGAATATCTTATTTTTTTCTCGTTAATTTAAGACTTTAATCTCAGACGTTTTTTCTCAGAATACCGTCTCCTCCCTCGGCTCCGTAGTTATTATTCTGACCTACGATGGCCTTCATACGCTGCTGTCGTAGTGATGTGTTTAGAAAAGTTAATTTGTTTTCTGTTCACAGATCCAGTCAGACCAAAGTTCGTCCTCGTGTTTCTGTTTGTTGTCACTCAGATCGCCGCCGTTCATACGCTTCATATTCAGTCTTTTCTTCCTTCTCCCTCCAACTCGTACGTCCACGTCTCAGCCGTCTCAGCTGACTGACACCGTGAATATCGTCTCTCTGACGAGGACGATGAGATTCCTTGACACGGGAGCGACTCGTGTACGTGAGTGCTTTCATGCATAAAGGATGACTGTTCAGCTCAGGTTTGACTCACCGTTTATCTGTCAATCAGCTGACAGTATCGGACTCGGCTCTGCTTTTTTTTCTGGAAACCCCAGAGAACATGTTGTTGGTGGTGTTAAACTCTTCAACTTTAATTTACTATTAAATCCAGAGGAAATGTCTTCATTTAAACTCAATTTGTCTACCTGTAAACCAGCCGTGCAGACTCTGAGTGAACTCACCTTGAACGCTGTGATTTAAAGGACGATTTCACAGATTAGAATCAGCTCCTTCTCTCATATAAAGGACGATAGGAGAGGCGGCCATATTGACTTCTTCTTGATAAGGTTTTCCGGCTTTCGGCGGGCCCGAGGCTTCGGTCAGCAGCTTACCGGCCCGACGCCACCGCCGCCGCCGCTGTGCACCGTCAGCACCCCCCCCCCCCCCTCCCCCATGTTATCATCAAACGCTGAGCCGCAACATCTCAACCCGCTTTATGGCAGATTATTGTGACAGTTACCATGACGGCAGCATCTGAAATGTCTTCATGAGAGATCTCAACAAGGAGATGACCTTAAAAGTTTTTACCTTAAAGCTGCTGACTGAAATACTTGTATATAAAAACACAGAAGACATGCTTTATGAGGGTTTCAAAGTATTTCCACTACTATAAACCAGGCTGGTTGGTAAAGTACATCACATCCTGTACTTTGATCTGATGTTGGCGTTACAGAAAAGGTCTTAAGGTCACCAAAATCAGAGGAAGTCATCCGTTGTGGACCAAGAATATCTGATACAAATTTAATGGAAATGTTAATGTATATTTTTCTTGCTTAAAGGGCTGGTTGGACACATTTTACACAGAGTAGAAATGATTAGAGAGAATTAATTTAAGTCAGAGAATATCCAAGTTTTAATCTGTTATTGTTGTAGAGGAGAGTGAACAGCTGACTCTGGATCAGCCTGCAGACTTCTCCTCTTCCTCTCTGAACTGAGCTCCTCTCTAATCTTTTATTTATCTCTGAACTAAGCAGGTCGTCCTGATTAAACATTGAGACGGAGCGCCGCAGTTAGACGACACTTTACAGGGAGGGAAACCAGAGTTGATGTTCTGGCTGCCGCGGCGCCGCCTCCCGTCAGCGCCGGGATTAGTCGATTAGTGATCACCGCTGACCCACAATCCCTCTCAGCTCCTGAGTGAATCTCCTTAAACTGAAAACGATCCGTCACCGTTAGACGCTGAGCAGAACTTTAAGAGGAAACAAACAATTAGGAGCAGAAGAAGACGGGCGCTATAATTAACCCGATGCTTATTAATACCGCCGCCGCCGCCGCCGCCGCCACCAGCACGGGCCCGTCGTCAGCCAGCGTGGGCTCCGTCTCCAGAGCTGCTGAATCAGCCGCTCCTCAGCACGCTGACCTCTGATTGGCTCACATGGATCTGTTAAACGGGTAATTATGGCGAGGGCCGGGGGGGGGGGCGGCGCTCCATGAATAATGTTAAATGACTGATCGCTGCAAATTATTAATTGTTTTACTGGATCTGCTGAACTGACTCTCAGCGTATCAGTTACCACGTTGCTCACTGTGTTTCAGAGGAAATCTGATCATTCTGCAGCGGCACAACACAACGTCCTACTGTAGTACTAATACACATTAATATACATACTGTATTTATATTTACTGTGTTTCACCTCTCTGATAACTTCCAAAACTACCTCATGATCTGACTTCTCGTCTTGTTTTTAAGTCGATGGAGGTGATAAAACGTCGTCCATTCATCATCTTACATATTGTTTGTCTTTAAGTCACTTACTGCCTTAAAGGGTAATTAAAAAAATAAATATCTAAGATAAATAATCTAAGATAACAATAAGGTGCAAATCAAAAATATACAATCAAAATCAGGCTTGTTAACAAACATAACTTTCCATTAAAAGTCACGTTTGTTCCACCAGACTCCATTAAAAAACACCAGATTTTAGCTGTCAGACTGTAATTAAATGTATATTTGTTTAATTATAATATACTGTAAGCAACTTGTGAATTTGATTAAAACCCTCTCGAGCTTCACTACGTATATTTATATATGACTAACATTCAACCACAGAATCATCTAGAAGGAAAAAGAAGTCTGTCGTATTGTTTGTTCCACAAGACTCCATTAAGAAAACACCAGATTTTAGCCGTCAGCCTGTAATGTAATCCAAATATCTCCTGATGCTGGAATCTGTACTTATCTTTAATCTGCTATATTTCTCAAATTCAGAATGTTTGTGTATGTTTGGATGTATAAAGAGAACGGAGCTGACGGGAGAGCTAGAGACCAACTTGGAGAAGTTAGAGGAAGTAGATACGCTTTTCAAAATAAGGTGTTAACAAAGGGAACTGTATATACAAAATACATGATTTGATATGTTGATTTTGGCTTAAAAAGTTAAAACCTTTACTTAGTATCTCATAATTTTGACTTTGGTGGAAGTTTGTCACGGAAAGCAAAAGTTTTGAGTTACCATATCATGATTTTGGACTTATTATCATGAGAAATATATGATATATTGATTGTGAAAAGTTCCTTCCAAACTAAATATTGAGGTTTACATGCCTTAGAGTATCGCTCCTTCATAGTCTGGTAAATATGATGTTAACTAACTAGTAAGACGATGAAACCAGTAAACAACTGGATTTATCTGGTTCCTGTTTGGACTCTGCTATCTTTATTTAAGTTTAGTTAATGTTTCTTGCTCTCAGACTCTTTGCTGAGTATAAACCGGTATAATAATAATAATAAACTCAGAGCTGGATGTTTATACATGTAGAGGAGTATTAGTAGTATTAGTAGTATTTATAGTAGTAGTATTAGTGCTGGAGCTCTTTGTCTTTGTGAATAGAAGGAATGTTATTGTGTTTCTCCAGCAGCTGTTTCCTTCTCAGCCTCGGCCGTCCAGATCTCAGTCACTCACTCTCTGATTACCTTTCTGCTGCTGCCTCTATATATACTTATATATAAATATATACTGTATATATATATGTGTGTGTGTGTGTGTTTGTGTGTGTGGGAGAGGAAGCGGTGCGTTCGTCGAGGCTTTTTTAAGGAACAAACAAAGGACTCAGTCATCCAGATAAACAGACTTCAGCAGAAAGAGGTCAATCACAGAGCAGCACTAACAAACGCTCTGTGAGTGTTGCTCTGATTAGTCTTTGTTATAGAAACCAGTCTGTAGACCGGCTCTGCTCTCCTGCTGTCTCCACACCTGATTGGACCTTTTTATTCTCTACATGATGATGAAAACAGGATGTCCTGATGGAGATGTTTTATAAAACTTAAAAACCTGTGTATGTAAATGAGGACGGTGTGTGGGAGGAGCTTCGTCTTCTTACCCAGCGTTCATTTACATACTCCTTCTAGGCCGCCGTCCCACAATGCCCTGCTGTTTTATGCATTATTGAGTCTGGCATCCTTAAAGAGGCCTCGCCATAAAAGGAAGTCGGACTCAACGCGGTGACTTCAAAGACCTCTTTGAAAAATTGATCAGGTGGTTGTTGTAGCGTACGGAGATCTGAGGAGGACTTTTCATCACCTTAACTACACTAAATATACTTATTCATCTTCATTAAAGAGAGGATTCCTCTTAAAAACTCCCATCAATCTCCCATCTCTCCCATCTCTCCCATTGTTGTGTTCTGAGTGACGGCCCACGCCGGCGGCCGCGGTGTGTCTGGCTTGTTTGAGTCTGCGACGCCTCCTTCTCCTCTGTGGAAGGTCACCGGGGTCGACGTCACATTACATCACGCGCTGCTTCGACAATAAATAACGCCGAGGCTCCGACCTGGAGGTGATGGTGATCACGGCCGGGAGGTCGGAGGAGGAAGAGAAAGACGGACTTTATCTACTGATTTATATGAAAATATTACCAGTATTTATTGAGATTTACTCACAAATATGAGTTACAAAACGATTTAGAGGTCATTAAAAGGTCAAAACAACCAGACATGACACTAATATGTTGAAGCAGGATTTAAAATCAAGCACTAGTACACGAGTATATTTTGGGATTCAAAGGAGCTTTTTGGAGTCACAGAAAAATATAAATGCAAGATTTTTAATGGAATTCTTAATTTGACTTTCTATAATATTCTAATACTTTGAATTTTTTTCTGTCAGTCACAATAATTTTTAAATTATATATATATATATAATTAATAACTTATATAAAAATAAAGATATAGTTAAAATATTATTTTATTTTTCATATTTTATTTTATTTATTTATTGAATTTTCTTTTTTGTTTATTTTTTCACTTTTTTTTTTTTATCCTAAATCTTTTCTTTGTTTTTATTTCTGTTATTTTCTTTATTTCTTCACTTTTTTACTAATTTATTATAATTTTTTACTCATAACCAAACTTTTATTCGCCATTTTTGTAAAGGCTCTGTGGATATATATATATATATTTTTTTTTTTAAATATTCGACTACATACAATTTTTATTTTTGCTTGAAAAAATAAAATAAAATAAAATATAAAAAAAGTTTATTTTTATTTTTCATATTTTATTTTATTTTTTTATTTTTTTTATTTTCTTGTTTTAATCTTTTCTTTATTTTTATTCCTGTTATTTTCTTTATGTCTTTATTTTTTTTTTCTAATTTACTATCATTTTTACTTTTTCACTATAAAATATTAGTAAGTATGAACAACATCATATGTAAGCAAATGTCAATTATTAATATAATTATTATTGTTATTATTATTTTAACTCCTGCACTCCTGCAATAAAGTATAAAAATAAAATAAAATAACTCAAACTAGATTGAACTGGAACTGTTTGACAAACGAGTAATAATCAAAACAGTTTTCTTTGTTAAGTTTCTTTCAGACTGAGTTTTTATCTCAACCTGTGAAAGAACTGATAAATCCAGTAAAACATACTTAGAGAAAGTGTTTCCTAAAAAGTGCAGCATCACCCCCCCCCCCCCCGTTCTAGTTTGGATCGGGTCCCGGGTCCAGAGCCTCAGTAGATGGAGGGATATCGGCGTGTCGTGGGGACGGCGGCGGTGTTAAGCCGTGATGAGCTGTCAGGTCGACGCCTCTGTGCGTCTAATCCTGCCATCCTCTCAAATCTCATCTCATCCACAGATCTGCAGCGTGGCTCCAGGCAGCGCTGCTTTAATACTGATAATGCCTTCCTAGTTTGGGAGGAATATAATCTTTGGAAATCCCCTTAATCAAAGCAGCGGTGACAAACATCGGCTGGAAAACGGCCGAGTAAAGACTTAATATTCTGCACAGAGTCGGTTCACAGGAGATGTTGGAGGATACGGTTTATTTATACCGAGGAAATGAAACTCTTAATGTTCTCAGTGTGAGCACAGCGAGGTATCTGAGCATCAATATGATTAAGATTCTTCAATTAACATCCTAATATTATATTTACACATCTGTTTGGATAGAGTTAATAAAGCTATCTGCTCCTCCTGAAGTGTTTGGGAATAATTAGCGTAGCCTAAAGCTTATTAAAATACAGAATAAATCTTCTGAACTCATGTAAACACTGCTGTGATTCTACAGTCAGCTGAAATAA
>CAKAOJ020000389.1:55000-60000 GCA_916701645.2 Sebastolobus alascanus | reverse complement strand
CTGTCCAAATATATTCAGTTTAATAGGATATAAAACAGAGAAAAGTAGTAAATCTCCATATTTGAGAGGCTGAAAACAGCATTTTCTGCCATTTTTGCGTGAAATATTACTCTAACGATTAGTGGATTATTGAAGTAGTTGTGATTATTTTTCCGTTGATCAACTAACCGATTAGTCGACTAATTGTTGCACTAAAGTTTTCAATCAGAGGTGGTTCACCTTGAAAAGTCTCGATCCGTCTAACGGGGAATAAACCTGCTGGATCTGTTGAAGAAGAAGAAAACTCTTTTTAACCTTTCGAGACAGGTTCTGTGAGACAGGAGCAGCTAATGCTGATGAATGTGAACACTTGATGAGGTTTGTATTTGGTTAAATGGCTGCCGAGGGTAACCTTGAGATGAAGGGTGGCTCGCTGTCCGCTCTGTTTAAGAATGAACTCCTGAATGAAAGATACGATTTATTCATCTCTGAGGACGTGACGTGATTGTCATTGAAACAGTTCATCAGAACCAGCTAAATAAAACCTGAATCATCTGTGTTTGTTGGGGTTAAATTTAGCCGTTTGCAGGAGGCCGTCCTTGTGCTGCCAGTCAGCCGCTAACAAAGAGCGCCGCATAATAAATGGCACTTTAATTTGTTTTTCCTCGACAAGGTCGCCGTGAGTGATGGGTGAAAGGCGGCGGCGGGGTGTAGTGCTGGAGAGAAGAGGGGGGGAAACGCGAGGATAAAAGCCTCAATTTAACGTGTTCGTAGTGGCTAAAAACTGCCAAAACTACAAGGTAGTTCTGCATGGAGAGCTCACATTTCCGATTCAGTCTGACTGCACGTGAATGCATCATAACAGGAAGAAGGGGGGGGGGGGGGGGTTGAGGGAAAGGTGGCAGACAAGAGGGACCTGCTTGTGAGATGCTTTGTTGTCTCCATGGCAACAGGCAGATGAGGCTTATGGGTGCTGTAGTATTAGAGCGATCTGACACACCAGACTTCAGCTAAAAAAAGCAGGATTTAGCAGAAATGTGGTTTTTAAAAGTTTCTTGAGGTTTGGAGCTGGTCTGGGTCACATGATTATGGGAATCATGGTCAAAGAGTAAAGAAGCAAAGAGACGAAACTCCGGTGGGTTTTTGACAACAGTCACTGCCGCCATTTTGGACTGAAAGCGCTTATTATATTTATAATAATTTATTGTTCAACGCAGGTCATTTCAGTAGAATATGACATTAGAATAGAAATAATTAAGTTTTATGTTTGTTCGTCTCTTTGTAGGAGGACGTTTTACTGACGTCTGGTAGTCGCTTTCAGTCCAAAATGGTGGAGCTGATGTTGACAAGGAACAAACAGTTGAGTCTCACTTCGATGTACGTTCTTTGTCACGGTGACTTAATACACTATTTGGCCATAAGGTTTTGTTTTGTACGTCACGTTACTTGCTGACGTTTGTGACGTGTTTTCCCTAGTTGTTTCCGTACGTGTTTTACTGAGTTTATTTATTTTAAGCCCAACTCTGACGTTTTCCCTTACCCTAAGTAAGTGGTTTTCTTGCCTGAACCTAACTGCAAACCTAATTTTATTAATTTATATATACAGTAAACTATTCCTCATGTGATTGCTGTTACTGCATTAAAAAATGCTGAAGAACCCATGAAGAAGAGAGGCAGGCGGCCATGTTTTCAAGGTGTTTTTCAGTAAAGAACAGCTCTTATCTGCTCCGGAGGTCACTTCCTGATAAGCACTTTATTAGGATGTTTTCACCGTTTGGCCCTGAGACCGTCTGACTCAGTATATCTGTGAGACTGATTTAACCTGCGCCCAGACGGCGGTGATGCGTCCTCGCTGCCCTCTGACATACATTGTGTTTACACGTTTCCTGTCAGGGACGCCAGCTGCTTTATTAGCACGTGTATGGAAATCTAAACGAGCCGCTGCTGCTGCAGAAGAAGAAGAAGAAGAAGAAGAAGAATCGCTGCACAATGAGTTTCATTTTAAAGGCTGACGTTTCAGCTACCTCTGTAAATGTATTCAAATTAATTTCCCATTATTGCCTCGCTTATCGGCGGCCGCAGAGACGTAAACAAAGATGCGGACAAACGCTGAAAAGCAATTAAAAATAAATGGGGTTTGGACAGAAGTGCCCCAGAGAAAGAGATAAAGGCAGGAACAGTACGGAGGCTGCTCGCTGCTGCTGCACTTTATTTGTTTATTTTGGTCACAACGGTTGTCGCTGCTGCTGCTGTGCAGTTTTTGGGCGCCGTCCTGGGGCGCCATCCTGGGGCGCCATCACACTAAACGGCTAAATTAACCCAATTATTTGGAGCGAGCTGAAGTGGCGCTGCTGCCTGCGGGCGCTGTGTTCTCTCTGTATATCCATACAGCGTCTCCACAGCTACCGGTGTGAGTTCACTGTTCTTCAGCGGTCAGCTGAATCTGGAGGAGGACGACTGATTACTGTGCGGCTTCGCTTAATGAAAAATAATGACTCGCTCGCTGCAGAGTTTTTCTATTTAGCGTTAAACTACCTGAGCTTCCTGTCTAAGAAAAGCCTCGGCACAGTGTGTTCTGCCCTTCAGAGGAAGAGGCAACAATAGGGCTTTAAATCACCGCTCGTTTCCGTAGCAACACGCCAAATATAACAAGGCTTCTGCTGGCGTAAAAATAAAGACAGAGGGATGCAGACGCTGACAGAAGCAGGCCTCTCTCTCTGATGCTATTCAGATGAACGCTAACGCCTGCAGCTCTGACGCTGCTACCATCACGGTTTATTACCCAAACTAACGTGATGCTCGCTTTATTCTCCCGCCTTTTATCAGCTCAGTAAACGTCGACCTCTGCTGGGGTTCAGAGCCTGGAGCTGTGTGGACGTTTAATGCTCCACAAAAAGACTGATTTACTATCACACTTCCATGAAGTAGGAGACTTTAGAGACAGAAACAGTCAAAGTCAAAGCAGCTTTTAGTCCAAACACACTGGAGCCTACATTTCCCATAATGCAACGTGATAGCATCTCTAGGTTAGACCCTCTCTGCCTCGTAAACACCTGAAATTGTGAATGAAATTAAGTGAATTAAAAGAATTTATAGGCGGATCATTTTCTCCAAAATAAAACCAGACCCAGTAGAGATTTAACAGGGTTTTATTATAACTATTATTAATTATTAACACTAAATAACTAGAGAACAAGCTGCAGGAGGAGGTGGGGTTGTCATATTAATCTTTTTAATGTATAAATAAACGTGAGTCATTGTGACAGGGTGAGAGAATAGAAGAAGATGTAGACATTTAATTTACTTTATGTGATGGTTAAGAAGTATTTTAATGAGATAGTACTCCTTAAACGTGTACTATGGCTGTCAAAATTGGCCAAAATGATATTTAAATATTTGCTCTAAAAAACACACATAGCTTTGAATTATTCAGATATGTATTTTTGCACATTGTGTCCTAACTTGCCGCGAGCGATGCAGCACAGTTGCAGTCGGCAAAATATATAGAGCAGGTATTTCTATAAATACATAGCTGGAGGTCTGATAGATGAGATATATACAGTATAGACAGCAGTGTAAATACAGTATATTTCTCAACAAATACAATTTTTTGAATTTACAAAAGACCTGAAAGCATAAAGCAACTAAAGATATTCATCAAACTGAAAGAAAAAAGAAAATTATGCTTATAAAGCAGCTCGAATCTGCTGCTATCAGAGTGAGTAGTAACAGTATATTTATTTAACTGAGACTCTCTGAGTGAGTAGTAACAGTATATTTATTTAACTGAGACTCTCTCAGTGAGTAGTAACAGTATATTTATTTAACGGAGATGACAGCGTCCTGGTCAGCGCTGATGTTCTGTTCATCCTGTAATGGATTCTGTGTCCTCGTCCTCTCACATGTGCAGCAGCAGCAGCTGCAGAGACAAAAGACTATTTCATTTACCTGCCTCTAATGAAAAGGCACTTTGCCGTGTGATAGCATGGAGACGGAGTGAGGACGCTCACAAACCGATGACGCTGAGCGGCGTCTAACCGAGAGGCCGCGGCACGTCTGCAGCAGAACAAACTCAATCATTTAGTCCACGGTGACCCGTTAGAGAGCAGCCAGCAGCTCGCTGTATATCAGCCTCAGAAAACTAGATAGAAAGGTATCATTAATGTCCTATAACTCACCTGTAAAGTATTATTGAGATAATAATGAATCATAATAAATGTTTCCTATAGATACCTCCTATAGAAGGCGTGTTATTATAAACTGGTACCAGAACCTGAAGCAGATGTTGGAGAATCCTGTTTGGTCAGAAACCTCCACTGCTGGAGAGAAAGACGAATATTTTCGACATGCTAAAGTATGACTTTTCATGAAAATTGACGAAAATTTAAACTGAGTTTTTTTCCCACCAAATTAATCGACAGACTATACTATGCCTTTTTTCATGAAAATTTTCGACATTCTATACTATGACATTTTTTTACGAATATTTTCGAAAATTTTCATGAAAAAAGTCATACTATAGCATGTCAAAAATATTCGTAAAAAAATGTCATAGTATAGAATGTCGAAAATGTTCATGAAAAAAGGCATAGTATAGTCTGTCGATTAATTTGGTGGAAAAAAAACTCAGTTTAAAATTTCGAAAATTTTCATGAAAAGTCATACTATAGCATGACTTTTTTCATGAAAATTGACGAAATTTTAAACTGAGTTTTTTTTCCACCATATTAATCGACAGACTATACTATGCCTTTTTTCATGAAAATTTTTGACATTCTATACTATGACATTTTTTTACGAATATTTTCGAAAATTTTCATGAAAAAAGTCATGTCGAAAATATTCGTAAGAAAATGTCATAATTAAGATAATAATGAATCATAATAAATGTTCCCTATAGATACCTCCTATAGAAGGCGTGTTATTATAAACTGGTACCAGAACGTGAAGCAGCTGTTAGAGGATCCTGTTTGGTCAGAAACCTCCGCTGCTGGAGAGAAAGAGATGTGTTTTTTTCTGTA
>CAKAOJ020000389.1:45000-50000 GCA_916701645.2 Sebastolobus alascanus | reverse complement strand
AAAGTGTTTTATCAGCTTCTTCCTGTTGCTGTTAACCAGACGAGCTCATTAAAACGGCTTCTTGAGAGTCTGACAACCGTCGTTCCTACCAGAAGTTATGAGGAGAAGAATCTGTGGAGGTGTTGACGTGGTAACAAACTGATAACAGATAAAGGTCTTCATCCAGCCAAGTGATGAAGAGGAGGCTGTGCAACACCTTCCTCTGTTACGTCCCTGAGGTGTAATTAGACAGAGGGATCAATGTGGACGTCTTAACAGACACAGAGTGAAGCTGCTCAGCGATCCTCTGGAGACGTTTACACTTAACAACGAGGAAGACTGCTGTCTTCATCACCTGAAAACTGTCCTTCATCCTGGCTGTTGTGTTGACTTTAGGGACGATTTAGATGCTGATCGTTCCTCAAACGGAGGTTAAAATAGTTTTAATTCTTCCAGAGGAAGTCAGTCACTGCCTGTCCTAAAGTAAATACTTTAGATTTAAGGCTGTTTTTTTATGGGATTAATTTGCACGTCAGTATAGTTTGTTCGAACTGCTGTTTTTTTTTACTTTCACACGAAAAAGCGTCGCTCTGAGGTCAAGTTTTCTGAGCTTTCGCATCGCGAATAAAGGCGTCAACCAATCACGTTGTGCAGAACGGGTTGAGTTGAACCTGAAGCGAAAACACGGAGACACGTAGTCCAAACCAAGATGGCAAACGTTATTAGTCCTTTTCCTTCCGTTCTAAACTTTCACAATAAAAGCCCTAGACTTATTATAATTGCGGACGGGTATATTTCATTTTCATGTAGTTTATTCGTCACGCGTACACGTGTGTAAAAGGCCTTTATAAAGAATCAATAACTATATGTGGGAAAGAAATGACTTTTAATTGGGACAAACTCCGTTTTGGGCGTCTACAAATATTAAAACAAAAACTCCTCTTTGGAGTTTAGCTGCTAGAAAAACATTACAAAGAAATGCTGCTGATGTGTTTTAGTGCAGAAAAAGGTGAAATATCAGCAGACTTTAAATCTTAAAACATCTAAGAATTAACAACTGGGAGTTGTTGAAGTCTTCAGATGCCCGTGGCCTTCAGGAAGTAGCAGGAAACCCAAACTTTTAGCAAATCAAACCCGTTTTCTGTCCTCCGTTAACGATCTTTTAATGTGTCGGACCCGTCCTCCATGCTAAGCGTCCTCCGAGTCGTCTCCACATGAAGGACTCGGTCTTTACGATGCTGCAGATCCACCGTGTCTCTGACTAAATCACCACCTGCTATGAGCAGATTAAATATTGACTTCTCGTATTGACCTGTGGATCTAATTTGAAGTGATTGCGGATGAGCAGTAATGGTGCAGAAAAGGAGTCGGGGGGGGGGGGGGGGGGGGGGGGGAGCTGTCGGTCACTTGTTAAGGGCGCCGTAATGGAGCGGATTATTGAGTCGGCGACTCGGGGACTAGTTTATGCAGAAGTCAGGGTCACTTTAGAGAGAACTCACCTGTATGTATTGATCCAGAAAGTGATTCATGCTGCAGGAGTTGATGGTTCAAAACCAGCTGAGATGATGGAGGCAGCAGCCGGTAGGACGAGTGTAGAGACGGGAAATAAATAAAGGAAAACGGTGGTGATGGGAGGCCCCACGCTGACGACAAGAAGATGGATATTAGCTGTTTAGCGTAGCTTAGCACAAAGACTGGAAGCAGAGGGAACTGCTAGCCTGAAAAAATTAACAACTGTCTCATTTACATCAACGCTGTAGACGGGTTTTTAGAAATACTTCATGTGTGATAAGAAGTGTTTTCTTGCCTGTCTTGGTTAGAAAAACACGTATTCAGACTCTTAAAGCTACAGTACGCGATATTGGCGCAAATATGATTGAAAAAAGTTATTTTTATTAAACGGCCGCTATATGGTGACAGTAGAACATGAAACAGGTAACCTGAGTTAAATCCTGTTCCTCTGTGTCCTACTGTGTCCTCCGGTGCTCCTAACGGCATCTGAAGGATTTCACTTACCGGAGGAAAACAAGGTCCGCTGCCCAGCTGCAGTCTATGAGAGCCGGCTGTCAATCACTCTGAACTCCGACCAAACGGTCAAACTAGGCAGCGCTGATCAGATATGAATCAATATTCTGTTACTGTAATGACTATTTCTCTCCTCAGATGTTCTCAGAATCATCTTGTAGTTACTGTTTAGCTGTAAAATGAGAAAGTTTGTGACGCGGCCGCCATTGTAAAATCTGTTGAAGGAAGCCAAGTTCTGGTCACATGACCGGAGCACAGCCAATAGGAACGCTCTCTCTCTCTGAAATGACCTGTGATTGGTCAAAATCTGCCGTCACGGGCTAGATTTCTTCTAAAGCCTGAAAACAGAGACATGAGGAGGAGCAGAAGTCTAGTTTTCTCTCAGAACACTTGAATTACAATATGCTGAAAGGTTATTATGGAATTTTTGCCAAATTATGCCAAAAAATTGTTGCGTACTGCCACTTTAACTGCAGTAAAAGTACTAATACCACATGTGAAAATACTCTACTACAGGTAAAAGTGCCTCTACTTAAGTAAAAGTATGCATTTTATTTTATAAGATCATCACATGTTTGTAGCGTTGCTGTCCTGTGAGGTATTAGTACCTTTACTGCAGTGAAACATGTGAATCCTCGCTCCACCGCTGACACAAACAGCAGATAAAGCGTGCAGGTGCTTCACGGCTCGGCGGGCAGCCGGTCTTCAGGTTCATGTCGGGTCTCGTCTCCTGTCTGACACGGAGCTTAATTACTCACCATATGCCGAGTCTGCCTCCAACATTTGGTTAACCGCGGTCTCTCTGTTTGGACTAAACGCTTCATTTACATCCAGCGTTCACTCTCTGAGCTACATCAGCTCGGCTATCTGTCCTCGCCACGTACCGGCGCTGAGAGCGCTCAGTCAGGCTCCGGCGGTCAGAGGTTACTGTGAGATGTGGTCGAGTAGACGGGAAACAAAGAGCATGACAGGCTGCATAAATACATCTTTAACAACATGGAGTCCACAGCAGCGCTGGCTTCTCTGGTCCAGGTTTAGTGAGTCTACACTGGTTTATAAACAGAAGAAGAAGAAGAAGAGTGACTCAGTGATGTGTTTTAAAACTCGTTTTTCAGTCAGAGGATTTTTAAAGAATTATTTTAAGCTCGAAGTCTCTAAATCATGACTTAATTAGAGAGAGAAAAGTTTTCATTCTTAGGCAGATTATTGTAGTTGTTTTGAGTCTCTTTGTAGTTGTTTTGAGTCTCTTTGTAGTTGTTTTGAGTCTCTTTGTGGTTGTTTTGAGTCTCTTTGTAGTCGTTTTGAGTCTCTTTGTAGTCGTTTTGAGTCTCTTTGTAGTTGTTTTGAGTCTCTTAGTAGTTGTTTGTGTCTCTTTGTGGTTGTTTTGTGTCTCTTTGTGGTTGTTTTGAGTCTCTTTGTAGTCGTTTTGAGTCTCTTTGTAGTTGTTTTGAGTCTCTTTGTAGTTGTTTTGAGTCTCTTTGTAGTTGTTTTGAGTCTCTTTGTAGTCGTTTTGAGTCTCTTTGTAGTTGTTTTGAGTCTCTTTGTAGTTGTTTTGAGTCTCTTTGTAGTCGTTTTGAGTCTCTTTGTAGTTGTTTTGAGTCTCTTAGTAGTTGTTTGTGTCTCTTTGTGGTTGTTTTGTGTCTCTTTGTGGTTGTTTTGAGTCTCTTTGTAGTCGTTTTGAGTCTCTTTGTAGTTGTTTTGAGTCTCTTTGTAGTTGTTTGTGTCTCTTTGTAGTTGTTTGTGTCTCTTTGTGGTTGTTTTGTGTCTCTTTGTGCTTGTTTTGAGTCTCTTTGTAGTTGTTTTGAGTCTCTTTGTAGTTGTTTGTGTCTCTTTGTGGTTGTTTTGTGTCTCTTTGTGCTTGTTTTGAGTCTCTTTGTAGTTGTTTTAGTATATAAATGTGGAGGGTGTAGTAGTTGACGTCTGGAGGAAGATAACAGGTTGTTTTTTAGATAGATGACACACCTGTCACCTGGTCACTTGTTACCTGTTAGAGGATCCTCTGGAGGTTTTCCTCAGACCTGGTTCACTACTTTAACTCCCCCCCCCCCCCCCCCCCCCCCCCCCAACCCCCCTCCATGTTAACTCATGTGGACCACATCATGTGGACCACCCTGTATATTGTAGTGAAGCCCTTCCCCTGCTGTATGGACGATTATGTTGGGATGTTTCCTCGCTGCCTCAGGCTCTGCAGAACGGGGGGGAGGGACCAGAAAACCTCCCTTTGTCCCCTCAGAGCCCCCCCCCCTGGGTGACTGCAGGAAGTTCTCAGATATCTTCAGTTTCAGTATCTTGACAGCAGATGTTCAGATATCACACGTTAAATAACGCTCCAAACTTACTCTAAATGTTGGCGAGGAAAAACATACCTATTGGGCTGCAGTTTACCATGTTATGATCTGAGCATATTGTTTTATGCTAAATGCAGAACCTGTGAGGGTTTCTGGACAATATCAGTCATTGTTTTGTGTTGTTCAATGATTTCCAATAATAAATATATTCATACATTTACATAAAGCAGCATATTTGTCCACTCCCATGTTGATAAGAGGATTAAATACTTGACTAATCTCCCTTTGAGGTTCAGTGAGAGTTAGTGTTCGAGCCCCCGGTGGTCGTGAGGTGAACTGGACATTTCACCAGTGCTCCCAGTATTCAGATGTGGAGGTTTGTCCTGGTATTGTGTGTGTGTGGAGTGTGTGGAGTGTGTGGTCGCTGCGGTCGCTGCTCTTTGTGGCTGCATCTGTCTGCTTCTATTGTCTGCTGGAGTCCATCTGCTGGCCTCCAGCTCAGCCTCCCATCCTCCCCCCTTCAGGCTGAAAACACCCCCACCTCCTCCTCTTCCTCCTCCTCCTCCTCCTCCTCTTCCTCCTCCTCTTCCTCCTCTCAGTGAGCCAGCTGTCCCCCCCCCCCCCCCCCCCCCCCGTCCCTCCATCACCGAGCTTTAGTGTTCACAAACTTACCAAACCTTTAACAGGAGCTTTAACTTCAACACACAT
>CAKAOJ020000389.1:0-40000 GCA_916701645.2 Sebastolobus alascanus | reverse complement strand
TGGTGTGAACGCAGCGTTTAGTGTGATTTCTGTGGTTGAGCACAGCTCTAACCAGCTGTATGAAGAGTAAATGAAAGTGTCTTAAATCAGTCTGTATTTCATCAGGAGGTTTAAAGTGAGGAGTGTAAATGAGTCCGGCGTATTAAAGTAGTCGTCAGTGTGACCGACCTGCACACGGAGACACTAACCGTCCATTTAATCAGCACCGGTAACGTCTCCTGCTGCTCTTTCTCACATCTTTCATCCTCTTATTATCTCTGAGTTGAGATGATCAGTGGACTCAGCAGCTCTATGATTCCTCATCAGCTCTTCACTTAATATAGACTTTGACCTTTCGGCGGTTTGTGTTGCCGTCGCCGCCGGTCTCCGTCCTCGGCTCTCATCGCGTTCGCTCGGCAAATAAATGTTTCAAGTGCCAAGAGTAAAAACATTTTTTAATCTCTTAAACGCATTAACGTGTGTCAATCTTTCAGTTTTAAAGGTCCCATATTGTAAAAAGTGAGATTTTCATGTCTTTTATATTATAAAGCATGTTTAAGTGCTATATAAATACTGTGAAAGTATCAAAACACTCAATCCATGGAGAAATACACACAGCACATATTCAGAAACTCTGCGTTTGAAACAAGCCGTTAGGATTTCTGTCCATTTGTGATTTCACAAATCTACAATATTTAGACCATTTCACAGTTTTAAACGTAAACGTACTAAATGTGTCCCAGTTTATTTCCTGTTACAATGCATGTGAATGACATCAGCTGACAGGATGTAAACATGGACCCAAACTGTTGCCTAGCAACGCAATTCTGTTGCCATTCCGTTGAAATGCGCTAAAACGGAGCGTTTCTGATAGAGGGTGAATACAGGTATATTCAGACAGACAGTATGAGAAAAATAACATAATTAAATAATAACTTTTTGAACATTAAAGCATGTAAACATGTTCTAGTAGAAACCCCAAATACAAACGTGAACCTGAAAATGAGAATGATATGTCCCCTTTAAAGCTAGAGTGAAGATACTGGTATCATAGTAAACTATAAAACCTAATGAATCCATCGGTACCAACCAGGTCAGACTAGCTTGTAGAGAAGGAGGTTAAATAACACTCCAAACTTACACTAAATCTTGGCGAGGAAATGTCCATATTCAAAGGTCTCCCTTGACCTCTGACCTCCAGATATGTGAATGTAAATGGATTCGGTGCAGTTTGAATAAAGGTTTTGTTTTGTTAATTCATTTCCAATAATAAATATATACATGCGTTTATATAAAGCAGCATATTTGTCCACTCACATGTTGATAAGAGGATTAAACACTTGACTAATCTCCCTTTAAGGTACATTTAGAACAGATAAAAAATGTGGGATTAATTTGCGATTAATCGTGATTAATTATTTAAGTTGATTGACAGCTCTACTATAAACACGATACTGCTCTCTTACGGTGTATTGATCCAGGCGTTGACCCGTAAACAAACCAAAAACAGCAGTCTGCTCCTGCATCTGTCAGACAGGAAGACCAGATTTCCCTTCAGAGTAAAAGCGTTGGCGATGGCGAGATGAATCCCCCCCTCTCTCCCTGAGGCTGATGGGAAGTGACAGGAAGCAGGTCGGGGTCTCGTTAACGAAACAAACGCAAACTTTTATTGCAACGAGGTGCCGAGCGGCGAGGCTTTAACAACCCCCCCCCCCCCACCTTCTTCTTCTTCTTCACGTGTTTTATTTTCCATCGCCGCTCTCCTGCTGTGATGGCGTCTCTATAGCAACATGTCAGTGAAATAACGACAGACATCCCTCTCTGTTTAACTTGTAATAACAGCCGAGCCAATAGGAAGCCGGAGATCTGATCATTTATTTCTTTATTGAGAGGAACAGCAGGCAGCGTCAGCGTGCCGCTACACCCTCCATTACATTTCACTTTCTCCACAAATCAACGCGCTCGGCGGCGTCGACCGAAATAGGTGGAAGAGAAAAGAAGGGGGTGTTTCTACCGTCCCATCCGACACTCACGTCTTTCTATCAGCCGCCATTCAGCTCTGAAAACCCAATTAGCAAAGATTGGCGATTGAAATCTCAGCGATGATGATGATGATAGCTGGAGACGCTCAGCGGGGCTTCGCTCACAAACAGTTGTGTTTCTGTTTTGGCGTTCGGTCGCTGAAAATATCTTCTGGGCTCTTCGCTGAGAAGTTAATTGATGATAAACAAACCAGAGTTTGATGCTGCTGCTGTGATTTCCTGTTTTTATTCTCCCGTCCAGAACCAGAAAGAAATCAAAGAAGCCCGCTAGAAGGCCGCTAGAAAAACAAAGTGATTAGAGTATTGATCCATTAAAGAAGCTTTGTCACTAATTCTGTTTTTGTAATTAAAGTTTCTCTCTTTGGCTCGATTTACTAACTCAGCACAGCTTTTCTTTTCTTTTCTTTTCTTTTCTTTATGTGCAGCCAAACTACTGTTGAATCATTTGGATAGAAGACGCATCATTTCTGTTTTTTGGAAAATAATTCAGACTTTTTTTCCAAACCTGACTCTCATATACAGAAAAATATCTGTCATTTAATATTTTATTTACTCATTTACTTGATTCACTAACTAATCTATAACTGCACATGACATGAGCCCAAAGTAATATCTTATCGAGTATCGTACCATATCATATCGTACCGTACCGTATCGCATCGTACCGTACCGTATCGCATCGTAACGTACCGTATCGTACCGTACCGTAGCGTACGGTAGCGTACCGTACCGTAGCGTATCGTACCGTACCGTATCGTACCGTACCGTAGCGTACCGTACCGTAGCGTATCATACCGTAGCGTATCATACCGTAGCGTAGCGTACCGTACCGTAGCGTACCGTACCGTAACGTAACGTACCGTACCGTAGCGTACCGTACCGTAGCGTACCGTACCGTAACGTAACGTACCGTACCGTACCGTACCGTACCGTACCGTACCCTACCGTACCGTAGCGTACGGTAGCGTATCGTATCGTACCGTATCGTACCGTATCGTACCGTACCGTAGCGTACGGTAGCGTATCGTATCGTACCGTAGCGTACCGTACCGTACCGTACCGTACCGTAACGTAACGTACCGTAGCGTACCGTACCGTAGCGTAGCGTACCGTACCGTAGCGTAGCGTACCGTACCGTAGCGTATCATACCGTAGCGTATCATACCGTAGCGTAGCGTACCGTACCGTAGCGTACCGTACCGTAACGTAACGTACCGTACCGTAGCGTACCGTACCGTACCGTACCGTAGCGTATCGTACCGTACCGTACCGCATCGCTTCGGATTGCATCGCATTGCATGGTTTTACATGGAATGGCATCATATGGTATGGTATCGTACAGTATTGCACCATATCGCACCGTATCGTATGGCATTGCATGGCATTGTATCGTATCGCACTGCATTGTATTGCACCGCATCGCACCGCACGGCATTGCATCGTATAGTACATTTTTAAACAATGAAGGTGGTGTTTATTACATCTACTAGAATAGTTCACTAGATTATTGATTACAGTCCTTTTAAATAAGATGATTAGAAATAATAAAGAATGATGTCACTAATTAATAGTTAAAATGTTAAACAGAGTAAAGTACCTTTTGAGAATGTGGAACCAGTTTGTAGTTAAACATCTGTTAAATGATGAATGACTGATCAGGCTCCACTAAATCAATAAATGGATTTATCGTCTCCGAGCTGCTGGTGGACGTTTCCTTCTTGGTTCAATACAGCAGCTGTGTGTCACATTCCACTGAACTCTGTTTCACACGGAGAAAATGAGACTCGGGGCGTGTTCCATTTGCATTTAAATGGATTTATTGTCCGCCGTCGGCGTGACGGGCGGCGACTCGATCACATGATCAAACCGTTGTTTTCTCTGAGAGGAAATTAGTCTGGATTTAATTCTAATGCCTGAATGTGAAACTGTGGCTTCAAAGTTTCTCTTCTGGTGTTTGTTGTTTGGCTGAATAATGAACATTTGAATGTGATTGTTATCTGATGCTAGACAGAAAGCAAAGGAGCTGATATTAATACAATCAACACTTTATATGGAATATTGATCAGCTGTAGCATTGATTGTTATTGATTATCTATCAGTCTATATGAAGCAGATAGAAACAGGTGACTGAAGTAGTTTAAATTCACGTTGTCTCTGGAGCAGCTTCTCTCCAACTGCTGATGTCTGATATTTAACAAACAGCTGATATCTTTCCTCTTCATCACTAAAAACATTCATCAATTCAAACTGAATCTGAGCTCCGGAGGGTTCAGGACGTGAATCTGACTTTATCAGACCCGTCTTCCTGAGCTCGTCTCCGTCTCTGGAGTCTCACGTTCAACTCGATCTGAGTCTCAATGAGACGATCCAGTCCTGATGGATGGATGGATGATGGATGGATGGATGGATGGATGGATGGATGGATGATGGATGGATGATGGATGATGGATGGTGGATGGATGGATGGATGGATGGATGGATGGATGGATGATGGATGGATGGATGGATGGATGATGGATGGATGGATGGATGGATGGATGGATGATGGATGGATGGATGGATGGATGGATGGATGATGGATGATGGATGATGGATGATGGATGGATGATGGATGGAGGGATGGATGGATGGATGGATGATGGATGGATGATGGATGGATGGATGATGGATGGATGATGGATGGATGGATGATGGATGGATGGATGATGGATGGATGATGGATGATGGATGATGGATGGATGGATGATGGAGGGCTGCAGGTTTTGTCAGAACCACTTCTGGACTGTTTCCCTGCTGGGTCGCCTCCACCGGTCCCTTTGGTCCGAGCGCTGATAGAACAAACAGTGTGTTTCCACGCTGTGTTTGCTGGCTGAACCTCCACCTCCACATGTGGTGCGATGGGGGCCTCGGTCCCCGATGGCCCCCTTTGCCAGACTGTGGGCGGGGGGCCAGACTGTCCCGTGTGCCCCTGATGATAAGCTGACCCACTGCCAGAGGGGGGGGGGGGGCAGCGGCAGAGTCCAACTACTCAAATACTGTACCAAGAACCGTTTCATGGTTCTGGTTCTCCGATAGAGTTTCTGCTTCCTGTTTCTGCTGCAGATTTGATGCTCGATGTTAAATAAATATGGCTGCTGTCCAGTCAAAATCTTCTATCTATATTAAGGCTGTCGATCAATTAAAATATTTAATCTCTTCATTTTTTTTCTGTCAGTTCGGTAGATTTCCTTAAATACTACGATACCCATGAGCCTCAGCTGCCATTACTGAAGAGAGGAAGGTCTTTAGGGGTCATTATTTAATTTTCATAAAATGAATGAATAAATACATAAATCAATAAAATAAATATAAAATACCCAAGAATTTATAGGTGAAAATCCATTCAAAGAATCAGCTTTTATCTTCACACCGTCGCCAAAATATAGTAAAAAACATTTTTTTTTTTTTTTTTTTTGTATTTCCATTTGGATCAATCAATGTGGAAATTCAAGATCAGCGTAAACCGTTTTTTTTTTGTCCGTCACCATCTGCGTTTTTGTGACTCCAACCATCTAAAAATCACAAGTGGCGTTAATACGTTAAATAAATGAGTGGCGTTATAACGCGTTATTATCTCATTATCCTCGACATCCCTAATCTATAACTTCACTAACTTTATATTTAAGACTTTCTGTCTTCCTTTTGTTCTTCCTTCAACCGAAACCATGAAAACCCTCAAAGCTGAGTGTAGATTTAAAGTTCATTCTTGACTTTGGGAGCAGTGGTGGACAATCAAACTCACCACAAGGTCCATTTAGTAGCTTTTCTGCAGCTTTATCAATTTTCCACAATGTGCATTAGTCATTGAATTGTAGATGTATGAATTTCTATGGATGACGAGCCCTTACAATGCCCCCAAAAATGTAATTTTAGACATCTATAACTCCACAAGAACTCCATCTGATGGTGAAGATCCTGTGATATGATCAAAAGCTCCAGAGCTGCTACTAAATGGACCTGTTGGTGGGATTCTGTCAGCTCGATCAGAGAGACTTTCACCTTGAATACTTGAGAACACTAGTTTTTCCTCTTTTACTGCCATACAATGGGGAGTGCAGGACCTTTCTAAGGGAGTATTTCTCTATTGTTGTACTACTATAGTGAAGGATTTGAGCTTTTCTTCTTCTCTGGGAGTAAAAAGGACAAACTGCAGCCGTCCGTCTCCTCCCAGCTTTCAGGACTGAAGGGCCTCGTTGGTAAATGGAGTGTAAACAAAGAAAACGTCTGGCAGCTGCACTGATGGAAATCTCAACAGCTACTAATGCGTTTTTCAGCAGCCCCGTTATCTCAAAGGCACACTATCAAAACAGAGTACATAATGAGTGAGGATAATCCTGTCGGCTCGCTGGATCGGCAGTAAACAGCGCCGGGCGGACCGATGACCTTAACCGTGGCCGTCCAACGGTGGCGGCGTTCGCAATTAAATCCTGCCAGATGAGTGAAAGAGCAGCGTGTTCACAGATACTCTGATATCTGCTCACCTCTAACTGGACCACAGTTTATAAAACACAACATTTATAACCTAAAGCTGAACATTTATACACTAAAGAACAACATTTATACACTAAAGAACAACATTTATACACTAAAGAACAACATTTATACACTAAAGAACAACATTTAAAGACTAAAGAACAACATTTATAATCTAAAACAGAACATTTATAACCTAAAACAGAACATTTATAACCTAAAACAGAACATTTATAACCTAAAGAACATTTATACACTAAAGAACAACATTTATACACTAAAGAACAACATTTATACACTAAAGAACAACATTTATACACTAAAGAACAACATTTATACACTAAAACAGAACATTTATACACTAAAGAACAACATTTATACACTAAAACAGAACATTTATACACTAAAGAACAACATTTATAACCTAAAGAACAACATATATACACTAAAGAACAACATTTATAACCTAAAACTGAACGTTTAAAGGAACCAAACTATTCTTAAAAAGCTTGTAAGAAGTTTGAACCAAGTTTCTACTTGGAGACACAAAAATGTGTCCAGTTGAATAATAATAAAGAAGCACACTGATTAAAAGAATTGGCAGTAAATGTACTAAAGTATTGAAAGTAAAAGTACTCAAAAGTTAAGGCTCGAGAATATCAGATCATCTTCTGTCGTCGTTTAAACTCCAGCAAGGCTTCATATTTTATAAGTGAATCATTTGTTTTGCAAGAATCGACAGAGTAAAGTACAACTGTGATATGAACGTGGCGTTGTTACTGTGTGTTTATCTACCAGCTGTATTTATTTTTCCGTATTTAACAGAAACCAGTAGCCTCTCTCCTCCTCCTCCTGCTATCTGCTGACTCTGTGCAGCTGCTGCTGCTTCAGGAGAGATGAACGCCTCTCTGGTTCCAGCTCTCTTCTTTATCTGAAACACTTTGAAACGGCAGCGCTCCCAAAAGTTTCAATCAGCGTCCTCCGTCGGCCAGCTAACAGCGGAGGTGATCAGTGTGGAGAGGAGCTGCTATCGGAGACTCCTGCTGCTCCATCACAGCAAAACTACTGAGGAAGCACAAAGGAAATCTGAGCTGTTAACAATCTAAAAATTCAAGCATAGATTTTTAACTTCAAAACAAGCTTTGACACCGTGCGAGCGCTTGGTCACTATCTTTAAAGCTGCTGCTTTTCATTGTTGGCAGTTTGTGAATACAAACTCCAAACTAGAGAACAGGAAACTGAAATAGATTTGACTTGGGAGGGAAGTTTATTTCAGTTAGAGTCTGCCTTCTGATTAGGGATGTCACCATACCAGAAATCTAGTTTCTATGTAGTTACGAGCTTCACATTTGTTCTGACAATTATGTTGATTTAAGAGTTTTTCTGTAAGTTGAATAACAACATCCTGTACTACTGCTGCTAGCTAGCTATTAGGGCTGTAAAATTAATCAAAATTTTATTGAAATTGCAATATGACCTGCTGCAATTTTCAAATTGTAGGATTAGGAAATCGTAATATTTATTAAAGATAAAATGTGTGTCAAAATACCATTTTATATTAAATAAACATACTTAAGAAAATATTTATTTGGCACAGTTCCCTGCAAAATTCTCACCATATTCGTTTTGTTTTTCAATGAAAATGAGTGTAATGATGTAAAAATGATCATTCCCTCTAATATCATGAATCATATAGCAATATCAGTCAAAAATATTGTAAATTAAATGTTTTTTTTCAAAGTCAGATGTGAGCAATGAGTTAGAGATCTGAAATCACATAAGAACCACATGGTAATGCCCTAAAAAAACACCCTAGAAACCCAGTAACATCTACCACCAAACACCTTAAAACAACCACCTATTAATACCTTAACAATATTCCAGAACTCACCATAATAAATGTTAATTAATGCCCTAACAATGACCTCGTCACATCACAGCAACACTGTAGTAACACCCTAGCTTTTCAACAATATGTAGTCTTTTCTAGATTGTTCTGTAGTTGTTAATAAAGTTTTATTGTGGAGTTTCGACTGGCCAGACACGGACAGATGCATCTTTAAAGCTCCAGTTCACAGAGATGGTGGTGATTTACTCCACTTTGATGTGCGACCATCTCGCCGTCGGAGGATATACTGAATCAGATCTCAAAGGAGAGTTAACGTGAGAAAATTGGGCACGCATCAGAAAGTCCATTTCTCTCATCATCACGGCGTCCAGCCGTCATTAGAGCGGCTCTGTGAGGATGAAAGGTGAGCTGCGAGCGGACGCTGATGAAAGCTTCTAATTTAACTCTATACGGAGGAAATGGCTCGTTATACTAACATGTCCTCATCATCAGGTGGAGCTCGCTGCTCAGGTAGAATCCTCCAGCAGTGATTGGTCCGGTGGCTTCATGCTGATTGATTTCAGACTCAGCTCTCTCCAGGGTCGTGTTGAAGCCCAACAACACATAAAATCACTCCTCAGGAGTCCTTTATTTGTCAGGGAAGAAGAAGAAGCACCTTTCAACCGATTACTCTGCTCGCTGTCTCACAAGACGAATGTGTTGGAGAATTAGAGCCACTCTGTTTGTCTCTCTGGTGTTTGCTTTTCCACCTTGCGTACATTAGAGAGGCCTCCTCGCGTCTGAAAATCCATACCTGAGGGGCTGTAATGGCGTCTGTGTGCAATCAAGTCATCAAACAGGACCTTGTGTGATCCTGTAGGTGACGGAGACGCTCGGCTGTCGGCCTGAATGTCATTAAAAACGGAGGAAAATCAAAGAAAGCAGTTCTAGTAAATGCTTTAATGTGTCAGTCCAGCTTTGATTTCTTTTACTAGTATTCTAATGGAATCAGCTGCGGTTACTTCAGTGTGTGTTACGATTATCTGACATTTTGGTAAATCCTCCTTTTTAGCCGTCTTAGCCAGAGTCGGATGAGACGGAGATAAAGACGGATATTAGTTCAGCCTCTGTGTCCTATAAAGAGATGAATGATTACCTTCAACTCACCGTTTTTTATACAAGATAAACCCCTTAATGCTGGTTTAAACTTATTTCCAGGATCCTCAAAGACCCTTTTTGCCATTTGGATTAAAAATATATTCCACCAGCTGCACCATAAAAAAGATTTTTAGGTGCTTTCCCAACTGATCCTGGATTTCTGAGGCCAATATCAGTATTTGGGATTATTAGTCTGATATTTGTTGTTTTTAAATACAATGAAATTTGATTATTGCTGACCAAGATCTGTACTGAAGAATAAACTCATCAGTTCTCTCTGATAGTACTGATATCGACCAATAATATCAGAGATTTATCTTTTATAAATCCTGATGCTTAGCTCTGTAACCCTGAAGCTAATCCAGGATGCATGTAGCCTAGCTTAGCACAAAGACTGGAAGCAGAGGGAAACTGCTAGCCTAGCTCCATCAAAAGAGAAAAGCTGATTGGTGACTGAGTCAGCTGGGTTTTGTTGACAGTAGTTAGACAGAGCTCAAAATATATTAAGGCCTTTTTAATGGGTTTTGTGATGGGGTTAAGGTTTTTTTTAAAGGGGTAAAAAAACCCTCATTTTTCCAATTACCCTGAAAATCAACTCTGAGTTGAACCCTTTTAAATTTTACCTTCAATTAAGGTGCAAATTCAACCTCTTGCATAATTTTTTCTTGTAAAAACTTAATGTAGGGTTAATGGATTCAAACATATTATGGTTTTAATGGTGTTTCTGCATGAATAAAGGGGGTTTTAAAAGGTAGAAATCCCTTAAGATTTACAGAATAGCATTGAAGTCGTCCCTGACTTGAATACGGCTCTTTTAAGGTGTAAATTAATAGATGGTTTTCATGCTACAGGAGGCTTTATGGTTATTTTTTTACTCCTTTAACACCTAAAACATACCGTGCATCTATTAGTCCATTAATCATTCTCTAAAAATACCTTCTTTGCATCATTAGCATCATTAGCATCAGTGGGTAAATGAATTGTATTTCAGTAATGAGGACAGGACTTTAGCTCCAATGCTAACCACCTGTTCAATAAACAACATAAAACACGTAAATAATACAGTTGGAGCTGTTTTAAGGTGGATTTTCTTTTTCCATTTTCCTGATCTGTGTTCAGTCAGCCTGCGTTTTGTTGACTTATTTAAACCTGTAAATGTTTTAAGACCTTTCATCCCCGTCTCTGCAGCTGAAGGTTGTTTCTGTAGATATTTGATCTTTCTGTTCATCTTTCCTCTGCCTGTTTATTGTGGCAGCAACATGCATCACTTCTTTGATTTCTCTAAGCAAAGAGCTGCTTCGCTCTGAATGTTCTGGCCATGAAGTGTTAAAGCTTTCATGAATCTTAAAGCATCAGTCGTGTGTTTTCTTATTTAATCTAATTCCAGGCGGCTTTAAAAAAGGTCTGAGAGCATCTTAAACGTGGCGCTCTGATTCCTGCTGTTACCACCTTGTGTATTTTCATTCACTTTGTGCCGAGTTCTCTCCGGGAGGGACGAGTCTCTGCTCTCCAGCCTTTAAATGAGTGACCTTTGAGACAATCAGAGGTGCCCCGGCTCCGACGAGCGCTGAATGGCGAGCGGCGGCCCCCGGGTCCCGATGGCGGCGGCTGCTCGGGCTGCCTGTGGATTACATTGATCCCCTGAAACAATGGTTCCCACCGCGCTCATTGTTGAGGGGGAATTAATAAATATCAACATGTGAATACAGTCGGGGTTTAATGCTGCTCTCTGAGCTTCGGAGGCCTCGGCTGTGAAATCACTTGTTATTAAAGACTTTCCTCTTCTTTTGTCACTGAAACCTTCTCAGTGAATCTGAGTTACTTTACTTCTCCCACAGTCAGCAGATTAACACACAGCAGAGACACACTTCTTTACCTCTTATATAGATAATAAGGTATAGGTATCTATCAAAATAATTACTAAAATAAGAAGAAACTAGAGATAAATACTAACCAAGATGGTGACTACCAAAAAACCAAGATGGTAACTAACAAAAACAAAGATAGTGACTATCAAAAAAACAAGATAGTGACTTCCAAAAAACCAAGATGGTGACTAACAAAAAAAACAAGATGGTGACGGACAAAAACCAAGATGGTGACTTACAAAAACAAAGATAGTGACTACCAAAAAAACAAGATAGTGACTTCCAAAAAACCAAGATGGTGACTAACAAAAAACCAAGATGGTGACTACCAAAAAACCAAGATGGTGACTACCAAAAAAACAAGATGGTGACTAACAAAAACCAAGATAGTGACTACCAAAAAACCAAGATAGTGACTCCCAAAAAACCAAGATGGTGACTCCCAAAAACCAAGATGGTGACTCCCAAAAACCAAGATGGTGACTACCAAAAAACCAAGATAGTGACTACAAAAAAAACAAAATGGTCTAACAAAAACCAAGATGGTGACTACAAAAAAACAAGATTGTGACTACCAAAAAAACAAGATGGTGACTACCAAAAAACCAAGATGGTGAATAACAAAAAACCAAGATATTGACTACCAAAAAAACAAGATGGTGAATAACAAAAAACCAATATAGTGACTACCAAAAAAAAAGTCTCTTTTGTGGTGATTTGGAAACTTTTTTCGAGAAAATAAATGAAGTGTGGGGTTATTTTCTTCAAACACATATATATACATATATATAGTATATATATGCATATATATATATATACATATATATATACATATATATATATGTATATATATATATATGCATATATATACTATATATATAGTAGTGTATTGTAGTCTTTCCTTGGTAGTTGATGTAGTTTATTAAAGCGGCGTCCTCTTACAGTAGCTGATGTATTTACTGCAGTGAGTGAGGAATGACTCTCTAACTCTGAGCCTCGTCTCAGGAACACACTTCCTGTTTTATGTTTGTTTTTTCAGCGGATTCACAAAGTGTCTGCCAGAGAAGAAGAAATCCCTCTCCCCTCCTCTTCCTCTTCCTCTTCCTCCCCCCCCCACTAACACTAACACTAACCCACCGTCGTCCACAGAAACGTATAAACAGGCGGCGGCTGGGAGGGAATATGAAATATTTAGAGAACCTCTTGTTGTCGGCAGCGAGAGGTGAAGCGGAGGGAAACACAGATGTACTTATCTCTGCTGAGGAAGATGTATTTCTCTTTACTGAGGAGGAGGAAGGAGGAGGAGGAGGAGGAGGAGGAGGAGGAGGAGGAGGAGGAGGAGGAGGAGGAGGAGGAGGAAGGGTGGGGGAGGGGTCTCAGTGTGTGATGATGATGATGATGATGAGGTCGGTCTGTAGGACAGCAGCAGTATGAGGACGAAGAATCAGATCCTGAAGTGAACTCAACTGCTGCCAGACTCAGTCTCTGTTCTAGAATAGAGTCACAGTAGAGACGTAGTAGTAGTAGTACTGGTAGTAGTAGTAGTAGTAGTAGTAGCAGAGAGGTGAACATTCAGAAGGTAAATCTGTTGTATTTATTACATATTTATATTTAAAAAGTACTGATTGATGATATTTTTGTTAAATTTTAACAGAAAATATTGATTGAAGTATTGAAGTATAAAACACTAATGGTTGTAGTAATAACAGTAGTATAATAATACTGGTAGTAGTAGTAGTATTGACAGCAATACTGGTAGCAATAATAGTAGTAACACAACAGTTGTAGTAGTAGCAGTTGAAAAAAACAGTAGTACTTGAACACATTAAACATGTTGAAGGACCAGTAGTTTCAATAATATTAAAGGTGATACAAGTAGTATTATCAGTACTAGTGGTAGTAGCAGTAGTATTAAAAGTGTTTGCAGCAGTAGTAGTTGTACTTGTTTTAGTTATAGTGATGGTAGTAAAACAACAGAAGTAGTAGTATTACTAGTAGCAGTAGTAGGAGAAGTAACACTGGTAGTAGTAGTAACACCATAGTAGTTTCAGCTTCAACTGTAGTACTAACACTTTAATCAAGTTGAAATACTAGTAGTAGCAGCAGTACTAAAAGTAATACAAGTAGCTGTAGTGATTTAGTGAAGGTACTAAAAACACATGTAAAAACAGCAGTAGTAGTATCAGCAGTATCTAGTATCAATAGTATCAGCAGTATCCGTAGTATCAGTAGTATCATTAGTATCAGTAGTATCAGTAGTATCAATAGCATCATTAGTCTCAGTAGTCTCAGTAGTATCAGTAGTCTCAGTAGTATCAGTAGTAGTAGTAGTCTCAGTAGTATCAGTAGTAGTAGTAGTAGTATCAGTAGTAGTAGTAGTAGTAGTAGTAGTATTTTGGTTCCGTCTGCTCTCTGAATCTCTTAATTCATCCAGTGAGTTTTATTCTCAGTTTTCTGTCTTCCAAAACAAGCTGTAATATTTGTTCTGTTGGTGTGAGTACTCTGAGTACTATGAGTACTACCAGTGTAGTACTAGTACCCTGACGTTGTACTCTCTGTGTATTTCTCTGTGTAGAAGCTGGCGGTGAGAAGTTGTCCTGTAGTGATTGTAGTAATAATAACAGTATCAGTAGTCTCAGTAGTAGCTGTAGTATTTAGTACTGTGTAGTGTGTACTAGTACCCTGACTGTGTACTCTCTCTGTGTACTCTGTGTAGAAGCTGGCGGTGAGAAGTTGTCCCGTAGGCTCGACCAAGCCGCTGTCTCTCATCAAGCCTCCCAGCCAGAGCATCGCCATCTCCGTGGTGCCGGCCAAGGCTCCCGTTTCCATGGTGACCGCACACATTAACGGACAGAAGGCGGCGAGCTCGGAGCCGCTGCAGACGTCACCCATCAACCTCCAGACGGGCGGCAGGGTGGCGGTCGCCGGCGTCCACGCGTTCAGCAGCAGGAGAGCCGTAGAGCTGCCTCCCTCTCAGGTACAAACACCTGGAACACCTGGAACACCTGGAACACCTGGAAAACCTGAAATATCCACGATTACATCTTTTAAATATGTAGTTTTGTCCAAAAAGTAAATATATTCACTTTAATTTGATATAAAACACAGAAAAAGAGAAACTCTGAGACATTTAACAGGCTGAAACCAGAGATTTATCAGTGTTTTTGCTTAATAATTAACTTAAATGATTGATTGATTATCAAAGTTGTTGTGCAACTATGTGAATTTTATATATAGTATAAATAATTAGGTGTAGGTACAAATAATACATTTATAATGTCATATATATGTGCAGTAAATGTAATATACAGACAGTATACACTATGTTTAAATTGTTAAGAATCAGAATCAGGTTTATGGCCATGAAGGTTTTCACATCTAAGGTATTAAATGCAAAAAAATTGTCAAAGAATTAACAAAAAACAAATACTACAAAAGTCAAGAATTGTAAAAATAAAATAGAAAAACTTGCAGTAAAAAAAACTAAAATCAAATACTACAAAAGTCAAGAATTCTAAAAATAAAATACAAAAAATTACAATAAAATAACAGCAAACAAATACTACAAAACTCAAGAATTGTTGATAGAAAATAGAAAAATTTACAGTAAAAAAAAACAACAATTAAATACAAAAAAGTCAAGAATTAAAAAAATAAAATACAAAAATTACCATAAAATACAACTAACAAATACTATGAAAGTCAAGAATTATAAATATAAAAATTAACAATAAAAAAACAACAAATACTACAAAAGTCAATAATTGTAAATATAAAGTAGAAAAAAATACATATAAAATATATCTGTTTTTAAATGAAAAGATGGACAATGTTGTGTCCATATATTCACATTATTAAGTATAAATAATATGTGTAATGTACAGAGATAATAATCCTAAAGATGTATGTTAATGTAACACACTGAGTCAGATGTAACGTGTAGCGTCTTCGGGGAGGGAGATGAGAGTCGCTGGTTGATGAGGTTCAGAAGTTTTGTCGAGTCACATCAGTATCCAAACGGAGGCCTGTGATTGGCTGACGGCTGGCTGGATTGTGACGCCGCTCTGTGAGTGGTTGGGATGCTGAGCAGGTCTGAGGCTCAAACGCTGCAGACGTTCGCTGCGATAACGCCGCCGTGTTTCATCAATGTGTCACTGTGGAGGAGCTCAGACTCCCTCCTCGTCCTCCCCCCCGTCCTCGTCCTCGCCGTCCCCCCCCCCCCGCCATGGAGGTGAGCGGGTCAGGCAGCAGGATTGTCTCTGGCTCTTTATGGCTGTATTGTTCGGGGGGGGGGGGGTTTCTTCACCCAGCTGCATGTGTGCATGAGGCAATAAAGAGAAACCCCCCCCCCCCTGCAGGCCTCCATCAACCCACAGTCATAAAGGCTCAGCCAATCAGAGGCCCTCACACCACCTGGCCACTAGTTAGGAGATCAATAATGAGGTGTAATGAGATTCCTGCTTTGCATGAGTGAACACATGAGAGCTGCATTGTTTCAGCACTTCACTGAACTCTGAGTTAAACTAAACTAAGACCAGAAAGTCTCACAATAACACAAACTAACTACAGATGGATGCAGCGGTAGATCAGCTGTTCTGAGAGACAGTTTATTTATAGGAGAATAAGCCCGTTAAGAAGATGGAGATGGGAGGAGATGTTTGTTGTTGACCGCTGATTGTAGCATCAGTTGTGTGTTTAGCGTCCGTTAGCTTGAAGCAGAGGAACAAAGAGGAGCTCTGAGGAGGAGGAGGAGAGTGTGTTTGAAAGTCTGCAGCTTTAACGCTCTCTTTCATGGCTCTCCATCTCGCCGCCTTCTAAAGACGTCTTTATCCTCTTTAAACAGCAGCCAAGGTCATCTCCTCCATCCGCCTCCGAGTCTCTCAGAGCCGGAGAGGACGCGAGACGCTCGATGGCCCCTCCGAGGGTCCGTTACCTCTCAGAGCTGGGAATGAAACTGAATGTGTTCAGTTCCATTATGAGAGGAAGAGTAATCTGAGTACACGGAGTACACAGAGTACACAGAGTACACGGAGTACACATCGTACACATCTCACTGTGTGACTGCAGGATGTTCATTGAGCTGCAGCTCTACTTCTGGTGTATTTTAATGTTGTGATATTTGTATTTAAGAGGCGACATGTAACAAAATCAGGGAGACAAACTTAGAAAATATCCTTTAAAAGAAATAAAAAAAGGGTTGAGGTTCAGTTTAGTACAACTACTACAAACAAACTACAGCGAACACACTACGGTGCACTTTTCATGGCGCATTTTCACATTTTAACAGTCAATTTTCAGCTACTTTCAGTGTGAATAATTAGAAACTAAGTAAATAAAAATATTTAAGAGAGTAGGATGAGTTGAATAAGTTTATTGCGTTAACAGGACCGTTAGTGGACTCTTTCTAAATTTAGATTTATGTTATTTTCTCCATCTGATAGAGTTCTTCATATCATATGAAGCAGGATGATGTCTGGTTGTTAAGGAGGATATAAACGGTGTCGTTGCTGCTGCTTGTGAACGCAGCCTGACTCTCCTCTCAGCATCATTATCATCCAGAGTTCATCTCTGAGCTCAGAGCATGAATGAAATGAAAAGCTTCCTCATGGAGAGAGAGAGAGAGAGAGAGAGAGAGAGAGAGAGAGAGAGAGAGACCTCAGACAGCGCCCTCTGCTGGTTGCTGCAGTAACAACAGCTTCATATATTCTATATGATACGTCTGCAGAGCTCTCTGATCTCTAGAAACACTTCTCTCTGTAATACAGTTTATAGAAGTCAGAACACGGAGAGCTGGTCTGAGGTTCAGGAATCTACAACCTGTCACCTTAAATCCTCTTTAGAGTCAGAACAGACTTATAGAGGCAGCGTCACAACAAATGGAAAATATTCTCCTCGTCTCCTGCATCATTTTGTTTTCTTTAGAAGTCTCCACTAGAATTTAAACTAAAATGATGGCGTTTTAAACAACTTGTTTTTCATAGTTGAGGAAATGTAACTGTTGAGTTGTAGATGTTCAGGAATAAATGCTTAATAGTGCTTCAAGTGTTAAAGTTAACGCAATGATAACGTGTTAATGCAAATTATGTGAAATATTAGAAATATAATAAGTGTTTTCAGTCCAAAATGGCAGCAGAAGCACTGGAGTTTCGTCTCTTTGCTTCTCTACTCTTTGTTAGAGGTGCATAGTTTCTATATGTTTCCACTCACATACTGTACAACATGTACTGTTACATACAACATGTATGTTTGAGAGAGTTAGAGGAGGAGGAGGAGGAGGAAGATGGAGGAGGATTGTTAGTGTTTGCTGCAGAGCTGTCATCTGTCTCAGCGATGGAAGTGTTTTTAGTGTTTGGAAAAAGCTGATATAAAGAAGCAGGAATGAGTGTTTGTGTTCACTACGCCTCACACCGGAGAGGAGGAAGAGGAGGAAGAGGAGGAGGAGGCCCCCTAAAGAGAAGGTGCTTAGGTTTGGAGAAAAGAGGAAGCAATTACGAAAATGAAAGCCCTAGCACTGCAAGAATTTTCATCTCTGCAGTTGCCATGGGAACAGGCCTGGGCCTCCTCCTCCTCCTCCTCCTCCTCTTCGTCTCTGAGCCGCTCTGCAGCACAATACAATGGAACGGAGGGATTTTCACAGAAGAAGAAAGGAGGGAGGGGAGGAGGGGAGGAGGAGAAAACTTTCCTCTATATTACTGATTTCTTTTCTGTGGATCTGCTGAGAGGAAACATGGAGGAGATGATCATCTTCTACGCTTCATTTACTGGTTTAACTGGTCCCAGTTTACTTTAGATTGACAGCAGGTGTCGTCCAATCACAGACTCAAGTTTATTTATATTATTCACATTACATTCGACTCAATGAGCTTCAAAATACATAATAAATACAAACAAAATACAAGTAAATATAAGGTTGTGAAAAAAGATGATACATTACATTACATAAATTGATATTTCTGTTTAAATTTGCTTCTTTATTTCTTTATCTTTTTATTAATTCCTTTATTTATTTACTCTTCTGTTGAATTTTCCCTTTTATTTATTTATGTATTTATTTTCATTTATTTTTAATGATTAATATTATTAATATTTTTTATTTATTCATTTATTTTTGCATTTATATATATATTTTTTATATTTATTTATTTTTGCACTTATTTTATTTATTTTGTATTTATTTTTAAATGTATTTATTTATTTATTTCTGCATGATTTTCTCTTTGTATTTCACCCCTTATTTATTTCCCCAAACTCATTTATTTCTGTTTTCTTTTCTTTATACATTTCTTTTTATTTATTTTTGTATTTCTAAATGTATGTATTTATTTATTTATGTATTTATGAATATATTCATGTATTTACTCCTTTGCATAATGAGGCAGAAATGCATGAAGAAATGTGTAAAGAAAAGAATTCATAAATAAATGAGTTTAGAGGAATAAATAAGGGTGAAATGTAAAGGAAATCATGCAGAAAGAAATAAATAAATACGTAAATAAATAAAAAATAACTGCAAAAAAAAAAAAAAAATATCAGTGCAAAAATAAATGAATAAATAAAATAAACGAATAAATAAATCAATACATTTTTTAAAAAATTCATAAAAATAAATACATAAATAAATAAAGTTATTATGAGACTAAAACGTTGCTGTTTAAGCTGGTAAATTAAATTTTAAATCACCTCATCTTTGTTTCCATTTATCTTTAAAACCAGTTAAAATATCAGAGATCAGAGAGACGAGAGACAGAATAAAGGAGAAGTAAAGTAAAAATAAGAATAACATGCTGTTGGCGATTCACACAGATAATAAAGTCCTGCAGAGAGAGAGACAGGAAGCAGCTGGAGGCTTCACAGGAAAAATATGATGCAGCAGGAAATGAAATCCAAAGTTTCAATTCAGTACAACTTTATTTTATATATACCTGCAGTCACCATCCAGCTCCGTAAACACACATATAATGATGGTTAAATCTCCTGCTGGGGTTAATAAAGTACATCCATCACAACATAATCTCAGTGGTTTAACCAGTAAATGAATAAATATCTGTATTTCTAGTGAAGACCTTCTTTCCTCTGATCAGTATTTCTGTCACTTTCTCTGCTGTTGTTTGTCCTCTACGCTCCTCCGTAGTTTATGTGACGGTCAGCCGTTAACGGCGGCGCCGGTTTGACCTTGAGTGAGGCTGCAGTGATGTCAGCTGATCTACAGTCTGAATAACCTCAGTGTGTTGGAAACATCCACAAACATCCAGCAGCTCAAAACACTAGAATACAAAATACAACACTAAAGCTCATTTAATCATCTCTTCATCGTATTCTTTTAAACTAGTGTCTTTTAATTGTTAAATGAATAAACTAATGTACAAAAGTATAAAAAAAAAAAAAAATGCCGGCGGGAGCCCTTCCTTATTTTCTGCATTGAGGTAACAAATGAACAAATAAATAAATAAAGAAAGAAATAAAGCTACAACCTAAAAATCACAAGTTGTGTTAAAGAAATTAGTGGCGTTAAACATTTTTTGTATTAATGTGTTATTATTGCGTTAACTGTGACGGCCCTAATCATAATGTCCTGTTAGTATAAAATGTCTAGTCTGATGATTTATTGAAGTGTTGCGTTTGTGTGCGTTTCAGATGCTGGGAACTCTCACTGCTGTGCCCATCAAGGTGCCTCAAGTCAGCTCGCTGCACCGGCTGGCAGGACAAGCAGCCACCGTGCTACCTCAGGTAAACACTCACCAGTAACACACCAGTAACACACCAGTAACACACCAGTAACACACCAGTACACTAGTAACCATCCACCAGTAATACACCAGTCCAGATGTTTAAATATAAAATATAACATGAGAAACTTAGCTAAAAAAACTAAAGTGACTATTTAACTCTGAAAATGAGTCTTGATTTTAGTTTTTATTGTCTATAAATTTAGATTTTTTTATTGTCCCATCTCTCCATCTGTTGGTTGAAAAACTTCACTGTCTCAGCTTTTATTTTGAAGGTGGAGATTAACAGGATATGACATCACTTCCAGGTGAAATCTAAGAGCTCACTTGAAAGCCCTAGCACTGCAAGAATTTTCATCTCTGCAGTTGCCATGGGAACAGGCCTGGGCCTCCTCCTCCTCCTCCTCCTCCTCTTCGTCTCTGAGCCGCTCTGCAGCACAATACAATGGAACGGAGGGATTTTCACAGAAGAAGAAAGGAGGGAGGGGAGGAGGGGAGGAGGAGAAAACTTTCCTCTATATTACTGATTTCTTTTCTGTGGATCTGCTGAGAGGAAACATGGAGGAGATGATCATCGTCTACGCTTCATTTACTGGTTTAACTGGTCCCAGTTTACTTTAGATTGACAGCAGGTGTCGGCCAATCACAGACTCAAGTTTATTTATATTATTCACATTACATTCGACTCAATGAGCTTCAAAATACATAATAAATACAAACAAAATACAAGTAAATATAAGGTTGTGAAAAAAGATGATACATTACATTACATAAATTGATATTTCTGTTTAAATTTGCTTCTTTATTTTTTTATGTTTTTATTAATTCCTTTATTTATTTACTCTTCTGTTGAATTTTCCCTTTTATTTATTTATATATTTATTTTCATTTATTTTTAATAATTCATATTTTTTATTTATTCATCTATTTTTGCATTTATATATATATTTTTTAAATTTATTTATTTTTGCACTTATTTTATTTATTTTGAATTTATTTTTAAATGTATTTATTTATTTATTTCTGCATGATTTTCTCTTTGTATTTCACCCCTTATTTATTTCCCCAAACTCATTTATTTCTGTTTTCTTTTCTTTATACATTTCTTTTTACTTATTTTTGTATTTTTAAATGTATGTATTTATTTATTTATGTATTTATGAATGTATTCATGTATTTACTCCTTTGCATAATGAGGCAGAAATGCATAAAGCAATGTGTAAAGAAAAGAATACATAAATAAATGAGTTTAGAGGAATAAATAAGGGTGAAATGTAAAGGGGAAATCATGCAGAAATAAATAAATAAATACGTAAATAAATAAAAAATAAGTGCAAAAAAACAAATAAAATATCAGTGCAAAAATAAATGAATAAATAAAATAAACGAATAAATAAATCAATACATTTTTTAAAAAATTCATAAAAATAAATACATAAATAAATAAAGTTATTATGAGACTAAAACGTTGCTGTTTAAGCAGGTAAATTACATTTTAAATCACCTCATCTTTGTTTCCATTTATCTTTAAAACCAGTTAAAATATCAGAGATCAGAGAGACGAGAGACAGAATAAAGGAGAAGTAAAGTAAAAATAAGAATGACATGCTGTTGGCGATTCACACAGATAATAAAGTCCTGCAGAGAGAGAGACAGGAAGCAGCTGGAGGCTTCACAGGAAAAATATGATGCAGCAGGAAATGAAATCCAAAGTTTCAATTCAGTACAACTTTATTTTATATATACCTGCAGTCACCATCCAGCTCTGTAAACACACATATAATGATGGTTAAATCTGCTGCTGGGGTTAATAAAGTACATCGTTCACAACATAATCTCAGTGGTTTAACCAGTAAATGAATAAATATCTGTATTTCTAGTGAAGACCTTCTTTCCTCTGATCAGTATTTCCATCACTTTCTCTGCTGTTGTTTGTCCTCTACGCTCCTCCGTAGTTTATGTGACGGTCAGCCGTTAACGGCGGCGCCGGTTTGACCTTGAGTGAGGCTGCAGTGATGTCAGCTGATCTACAGTCTGAACAACCTCAGCGTGTTGAAAACATCCTCAAACATCCAACAGCTGCAGCTCAAAACACTAGAATTCAAAATACAACACTAAAGCTCATTTAATCATCTCTTCATCATATTCTTTTAAACTAGTATCTTTTAATTGTTAAATGAATAAACTAATGTACAAAAGTATAAAAAAAAAAAAAAATACCGGCGGGAGCCCTTCCTTATTTTCTGCATTGAGGTAACAAATGATCAAATAAATAAATAAAGAAAGAAATAAAGCTACAACCTAAAAATCACAACTTGTGTTAAAGAAATTAGTGGCGTTAAAATTTTTTTGTATTAATGTGTTATTATTGCGTTAACTGTGACGGCCCTAATCATAATGTCCTGTTAGTATAAAATGTCTAGTCTGATGATTTATTGAAGTGTTGCGTTTGTGTGCGTTTCAGATGCTGGGAACTCTCACTGCTGTGCCCATCAAGGTGCCTCAAGTCAGCTCGCTGCACCGGCTGGCAGGACAAGCAGCCACCGTGCTACCTCAGGTAAACACACACCAGTAACACGCTTTCAAAAAACTAAAGTGACTATTTAACTCTGAAAATGAGTCTTGATTTTAGTTTTTATTGTCTATAAATTTAGATTTTTTTATTGTCCCATCTCTCCATCTGTTGGTTGAAAAACCTCACTGTCTCAGCTTTTATTTTGAAGGTGGAGATTAACAGGATATGACATCACTTCCAGGTGAAATCTAAGAGCTCACTTTTTTTTTTTTCCGACTTTATTTTAAATTGGTGAACAATACAAAGAACAATTAAACCGATACATACTGTAGGTAGACAATACATATAAAGTAAATAAAAGGATAAATAAAAAGAAACAAATATAAAATTGATAAATATATAAATAAATAAATAATAGTAACTTAAGTAAAAACATTCAAATGGGAGCACAAACTTACGCCTTTTTGTTTTTTGCAGAAGATATTATCCTAATATATACTGTAGTTCCATTTCTTTCTTTAAACATTCAAGTTTAACCCTCACATATTTGTATTTATGAATGTAAAACTTTGCTCTGCTGTCAGAAGTGAAAAATAGAAAAGTAAAATATATTTATATATATATACTGGTTTATAAAGTAAACAAAAAAATAAACATTTTTTTAAAGGATTTGTTGTTTAGCTTTCTCTTTTTAATTAGTCTCTAAAATGCTCGAAAATAGTGGAAAATGTTTCTAACCAACGATTCGTTTTATTATGAATTAATATACCTGCTATATTTCTGATTACTAGATAACTTACTATATTTATAAAAATGCACATTGTGTCTTCCAATGTCTCGTTTTATCCAAAACTAAAAGATATTAGTTTACTGAGATATAAACAGAGAAAAGACACCAGAATGATTTATATCTTTACCTGATAATTAACTTTAACTATTAACAGATCATCACAATAGTTGTTTTAATAACTAAAACCCTGTAAAGCAGCAGTTATTGTTTGTAGTGTCGTCAGACGTCCAGCAGGCGGCGGCACAAACACACATCAACAGCAGAGATGATTTTAATATGTGGGTCAGTGATGTCATAACTCTCTGTCCTCTGATTGGTCGACAGGAAGCGTCTCATTGGTTTAAATGTTGAGTTTGTTTCTCTTCAACAAAGATAAACAACTTTTATTGGATTCTTTATGTCTAAATGTGTTGATGTGTTTTAACGTGTTTCCTCCTCGTTGTGGTCGCCCCCCCCCCCCCCAGGTCAGGCCAAAGACCCAGATCCCCGACAGCCTCCCCCACAGTCCGTGTCAGGAGCTGCAGCCTCTCAGCCTGCAGAGAGCCACCGCCGTGGTCAGTCCTAAGAGCCAGGGCGCCACGCTGCCCACCGCCAACAGCACCTTCAGCCCCGAGCACCAGCCCAACGGTCAGAGCGACGCCTCGCCGCCGGCCCCGCCCCACGGCTCGTCGGGGGGCCCCGACTCCGGCGGACTCCTCCAGCACGCCTCGGCGGTGCCCGGCGTGGCGTACGCTATCATCGCCGCCTCCCCCGCCACCGGCAACGGGGTGACCGCCATCAGCGAGGCCGTCAAGGTGCAGCCACTGCTCTTCAGAGTTATTATATCAATACACACTTTACATTTAACAGATTTAAAATTCATTTAGTTTTTTAATTCTTTCTTTTCTTTTCTTTTTATTTATTTTATTATTAATTTTAATAGATTTAAAGATTCAATTTAGATTTTCCTTTTTAATTTAATTTATTTTATATTATTATAATTATTTATCTTATTTTAATATTATTATTAATTTTAATAGATTTTAAGATTCACTCTAGATTTTTAATTATTTCTTTTCTTTTAATTTTATTTATTTTATTATTAATTTTAATAGATTTAAAGATTAAATTTAGATTTTCCTTTTTTTCTTTTTAATTTTATTTATTTTATATTATTATAATTATTTATCTTATTTTAATATTATTATTAATTTTAATAGATTTTAAGATTCAATCTAGATTTTTAATTCTTTCTTTTCTTTTAATCTAATTTATTTTATTTTGTTTAATTTTATTATTATTTAAATTATTTATTAACATTCAATTCAATTCGATTTTAATTTGTTGAAAATTACAAATTTCTTGATTTAATCTCAACTTTTGTGATTCTGTCTAAATTTGGTTAAACATTAAGTTGTTAAAATTTGATTTAAAAAAAATCAAGAAATGTCTGTCAACAGATTTAAAAGTGGTTTCTTCACGTTGTTTTTTTCTTTTGATCACCACACAAAAATTTAAATTTATGTAATGACAAGCAGGAAAAAAGCAAATTCAAAGACTGTAATCAGTGTTTAATACAGTAAAGTAAATGAAATAATAATAAATAACTTAAATAAATGATAAATATTATATTATATATTATAGTTATATTATTCTAACATGGTATGTGTTTATATTTGTGTGTTACCAGGTGATAATAATCCAGCCTCAGCTCCCCAGCAGCACTGAAGCGTCCCCGGCTGCCCTCGCCGACCTCCCGTCACAGGAAGCTCCGCCCCCCAAATCCCCGTCCCAGAAGAAAGACGAGGACCCCGAGGTGAGGAAACCAAACTACAGCTGAAGTTTTAGGACTCGTTTTAAAACACAGACAGACGTTTCTTTATTCATTTATTTAATTTTTATAGTTATTTTGCACAGAACAGAGTTTCAGTTTAATTGAACAGCTTTTGTAACATCGTTATTGTGATCAATAATCTCAGATAATTATTAACTCATCATCTGAAAATGTTTTCATTTATTTAAACAAATCAAACTTTTTGAAAGTTATCAAAGAGGAATTAAATTATATACTTATAAGAAAAAAATATTAGTTCCAGGAAAAAAAAACAAAGTTTGAATATCAATTGATTTATCAATGACAGCACATGTTAATTAACATATATCGTCTTTATTTCTGTTGTTTTAAATGTAAACTGTGTGAAGAGACGATCAGCAGCAGCTCTTCATGAATATTTCCTTTCTAGAGAATCAGAATCTCCTCAGCTCCTCGTTAACGTCTCCCTTCTCTCCTTTCTCTCTCTCCTCTCTCTCTCTCCTCTCTCTCTCTCTCTCTCTCTCTCTCTCTCCTCTCTCTCTCCTCTCTCTCTCTCCTCTCCTCTCCTCTCTCTCTCTCTCTCTCTCCTCTCTCTCTCCTCTCTCTCTCTCTCTCCTCTCCTCTCTCTCTCTCCTCTCTCTCTCTCTCTCTCTCTCCTCTCTCTCTCTCCTCTCTCTCCCTCTCTCTCTCTCTCTCTCTCTCTCTCTCTCTCTCTCTCTCTCTCTCTCGCTCTCTCTCTGTTTTACAGAAAATTGCCTTCATGGTCTCCCTCGGCCTCGTCACCACAGAACATCTGGAAGGTCGGTTCACTCAGCTGGTCTGAGAACAGTTTATTTTAACACTTAAGCATCACTGGGAACATTTGGGCCTTTTTAATTTTAAGATAATTTTGTCTGTGTTAATGTATACATTTTACATTTAATAAAATAGACACTTAAGGAACAAAATGTCCCATTGAAACCATTAAAACCACCATGTTTGATCCCTCAACCATCACAGTATAAAATCATTCTAATATATCAGGCTTTAATCTGGAGCTTCAACATTATAGTTTTTATTATTTTACAGCAGACTGAGTTATTTCCTCATGTTTGTCCTGTGGGGTTAATACCGGCTGTTCTCCTGGTGTAAAAATAGTTCAACTCTGAAACTCAGAGATATAAACTGTATAAAGACAGTGAGTTAGATTCATGTTTCTTTCTGTAACCTGATGAAGTGTTTTTGTTTTGAGCAGAAATCCAGACGAAGAGGCAGGAGAGGAAGAGACGAAGCACAGCGAACCCGGCCTACAGCGGCCTGTTTGAACCAGAGGTCAGTTCAGTAATATCACTTTAAATCACATTAAATTCATCTGAACCAAAGAGAAGCAATCAGACAATATGATTTCAGTTTAGTTTTTATTAAAGGATATTATTTTTTATTTAGTTTCAGTTTACTAACAATATTTTTCACTGCTTATTTTCGTTTTAGTTTCCTGTAATAACTCAATGACTGAAAGTTGATTCCTTGTTGTGTGTCTGCAGCGTAAACGTCTGGCGTCTCACTACCTGAACAGCTCGCTCTTCATGTCGGCACGAGGTAAAAAACACAAACACCTCAACATGATGATCACACTAAACTAACCAAACTCAAGTCCACAACATCACGTTTTTTTACTGTAAAACAATCACTTTATCACTTTTTTCTTGTAAATTTGTGACTTTAATCCTGTAAATTCAGAGTTTTTTCTCTGAATATTACTGTCCTCCATCGGCGGCGTAATTTATTTAATTTTACCTACAATGGCTCTAATACGGCGTCGTATATGAGGCTGGAGGCTGTTGTGAGCTCACAGATACCGCTGATTAGTTTGATTATTGTTCTGTAGAATAAAAAAAAAAAAAAAATTACAAATGCAGTTGATGAAAACTTGTTTTATTTAACCAGGAGACTAAAAATCAACCCTGAGTTACAGACAAACAACATACAGTAGGATTAATAAGAAATAATAGAAACAAATAATAATAAAATAAAAACTTAAATACACATTTGATCATAAAATCATGAATCATTTCTGATAAAATGCATTTTGAAACTTTTTTCTACGTGTATGTAATCACAAATATTCACTTCAAACGAATCTTTTGGAGAAGATGTCGGTCGGTGTATGTTTGACCAGGCTAGCAGTTTCCCTCCGCTTCCAGTCTTTATGCTAAGCTAAGCTAACCCCGTCCCGCTGCATGGCTTCACCTCTCACCTGCGTGTCTCTGCTGCCACTAACATCTGCTCTGCTTCATTTACATGCAAGACTCGGAGGATTTCTGCTGGAAGGTAGGTCACATGATGATGATGTCACGCCTCTCTTACCTGTCTGTCTGCATGTAGAATCCATTAACAGTAATAGAAAGAATTTGTTTTTCTTGTTAAACACCAGACTGTTTAGTATTAATGTTGATCACAAGAAGTCGCTGCTTTATTGGACTTTTTTAAAGTGTAATTTACTAAATGTTGTTAGAAACAGTGATTTTTCTTTTGTTTTAATCAAAAACTGAGTTAGAAGTAGTCATTTCACTGCTGCTCTTCACCTCATTTTATGTTCCTGTCGTGAAGTTATTTATATATTTACTGAACATTGAGCTATTTTTATTTCCTCAGTTTAGCTAGAAGTAAAACAAACTGTATGTTTTGAAATGTAAAGTTTGTAAAACAGTATATTTCCCCCCCACACTAACCCCGGTGCCTCTGTGCTGATATCTGAAGTGTTTTGTGTTGCACCAGGAGGACGTGGAGCATGAGGAGCACTGTGCCGTCTGTAAGGAGGACGGAGAGCTGCAGCCTTGCCACAACTGCCCCAGAGCCTTCCACCCAAACTGCCTCCACCCTCCACTCAAAACCCCCCCCAGAGGACCATGGTACTGCCCCAAGTGCCAGAAGAAGGTAGGAACTGATCAACCACACTAAAGGTTACTAAAGGGGGAGGGAGGTGAGAGGGAGGGAGGTGAGAAAGAGGGAGGTGAGAGGGAGGGAGGTGAGGAGGAGTGAAGTGAGAGGACGGAGGGAGGTGAGAGGGAGGGAGGTGAGAAAGAGGGAGGTGAGAGGGAGGGAGGTGAGGAGGAGTGAAGTGAGAGGACGGAGGGAGGTGAGAGGGAGGGAGGGAGGTGAAATGGAGTGAGAGGAGGGAGGTGAGGAGGAGGGAGAGGAGGTGAGAAGGAGGGAGAGGAGGAAGGGGAGAAGAGACGAGGGAGGTGAGAAGGAGGTGAAAGTGAGTGAGAGGAGGGAGGTGAGAAGGTGTGAGAGGAGGGAGGTGAAAGGAGGGAGGTGAGAAGGAGGGAGGAGGGAGGAGTGACAGGAGGTAGGTGAGAGGAGGGAGGTGAAACATCTGTACACTGTAAAACATGGAGTCATTTTAACTGTAATAAACATTAATAATCTGTTTTAATGAATCAATTAACGACCTCATTATCTCTGACCTCTATCTGACCTCTATGTGACCTCTATCTGACCTTCAGGTCCTGAACAAAGAAAACATGTCGTGGCCACAGAACTTTGTTCAATCCTACGTTACACACAAGACAGGTAAGAACACCTGGATTATCTAATGAGTGTGTTGTTGTTGTTGTGTAGTTCCTACCTGTCCTGATGAGGTGTGTGTTGTTGTGTAGTTCTTACCTGTCCTGATGATGTGTGTTGTTGTTGTGTAGTTCCTACCTGTACTGATGAGGTGTGTGTTGTTGTTGTTGTGTAGTTCTTACCTGTACTGATGATGTGTGTTGTTGTTGTTGTGTAGTGAGGCAGGAGGAGAAGCGGCGGCTGTTGAGACGAAACGCCGAGCTGAAGAAGGAATGTTCTCACCTGGAGGAACAAGACGAGAAGCTCAACGATACGCTCAAAGTAAACACAACACCTGTCTTCATCACACTGAAAGGGTTAATACCTCACCTAGCTAGTTATCCTGCAAAAACTAAAGTTTAAATGTATCAGTCTGATTAGTTCGATGTTGTCCAGCTGACAGGAAGTTGACGTGTTACTTCCTGTGTGTGTGCAGCAGTGTATGGACCTGAGAGAGCGGCTGTTGGGGCAGCAGAGAGACACTCAGGCGTCGCTCGAACGCCTCAAAGCTCTCATCAGGTTGATCCAACGCGACCAGCTCATCCAGGTCACCATGACGACCACCGCCACCATCGCCGCCGCCTCCCTGCTCTCCCAGTCCTGGATCAAACCCACCAGCACCGTCGCCGCCACCGCCGCCGCCGTCGTCCCCGCCGCCACCCCGGGCCCGTCGGCTACCCCCCCGCAGCAGAAGAGCCACGCCCACATCCAGGACGACACCGACTAGCTCCGCCTCCTCCAAAGGGCAGTGATGATTTCTTTCTTTCTGATTAATATCTAACCATCTTTTCTCCGCGGAGCTGAAAAAAGCCACAAAAAACTGAGAAAAAAAGAGCCTCTTCACTCGATTCAAGTATTTTTTAAAACCCAACACCTACAGTGCTTAACGAGATTTCTTTTTTTATGTTATTTTCTATTTATTAATGTTCTTGGCCTTAATGTATTTATTACAAAAAGTTAGATTACAGTGCTGCTGCCGCAGGAACACGACGGGAGTTTCTGAGCGCGGTCCAAAAGATATTTCCCTTTTTTAAACACAGGTATAATAATTGTTCTGCGTCTAGTGAGAGAGAACAGTAGAGTTAGTGGTAGTTAAAGAAAACAAAAGGACGGACTGTACAGTGATATATCTGACTAGATGTTTGTTCTCATTCTCCTATGAACAATGTTTTTGCCATAATAATTCAGGAAAATGTTTTCATCGTGTATGTGAACGCATACGAGCCTTCAAACAAAAAGAGAGAATAACGTTTTTCAGTATTAATAGAGTTAAAGTCAAAGAAAAAAGTATTTAAGATAAAAACTACAGAAATTAGCATTTCTAGTGGAGATTTTAGTATTTTCATGCTGATGCCTGTTGATAAATGTAAGTTTGGAGTATTCAAGGGGATCACTGTACATATGTTGTATTATTATTATTATTATTATTATCATCATCGCAGGTTTTCTTGTTTTTTACTAAACTCACACATCTGAAACAGGAGAGTCTCTGTTCCTTTAACTCTTTGTTTTCTGTTCCACTGCAACACAAACCAGAATATTACATTTTGTTTTAGTTTTTAGGAAGTAGCAGAAACATATGACGCCGTATTAGGACCGTAGTAGGTAAAACTATTTTTTTTTTAAATTACGGAGCCGGGGGACGGGGGTAATATTGTGAGAAAAAAAGTCGAATACTCTCTGAGATTATAAAGTCATAAATTTGCGAGGAAAAAAAAAAATCCGAAATGTTTTTAACCTACAATAGCCTTAATACGCTGTCGTAGTTTTCTCTCTGATGCATTAAAATATTAGAAAAGGTTAGATCTTAAAACGTTACTGAAGACGTCCTGTTTAACGTTAGTTCATATTTAAAAAAAATAGGTCAAATAATTTGTAACTATCTTATTTTAAATAAAGTTAAGACACTGAAAAGTCTCATTTATATAATTGTGGTAAACTGTCAAAAATTAAATAATTTAGTTGTATTTTGGTCTTAAATGTAACAGATTTCAAATAATTTTTGTTCCTTCTTCTTAATTAAGGCTACAGCTACAGATTATTTTCATTATTGATTAATTTGGCGATAATTCTTACAATTAATCGATAATCTTTTATCAAACCTCAAAAGATGTCCGTCACAACTTCACAGAGCCAAACTTGACATCTTCAAATTTCTTGTTTTGTTCGATCAAAATTATCCCAAAAACATTCAAACATTCATATTGTAAAAAATATTTAGTTTAAAACGATATGTGATTAAAGTCGTAAAATTACCAGAAAAAAAGTAGAATATTCTCGAAGATTATAAAGTCAGAAATTTGCGAGAAATAAACTCAGAATTTTTTTGTTTGTTTGTTTTTTCTCGGAACTAAGATTTTAAAAATTACGTAAAAGAATTTCCAACAATCCTATTGTAAAAAGTTAAGACGCATCAGATTTGAAGTAATTTTTTTTTTGTTATTTCTTAATTTGTCTTAATTAGAGCTGCAACTACCGATTATTTTCATTTTTGATTAGTCTGACATTTTTTTTTTCAATTAATCGATAATCATTTAGTCTGTGAAACGTCAAAAAATGTCCGTCACAACTTCACAGAGCCAAACGGGACGTCTTCAAATGTTTTGTTTTGTTCGACCAAAAGTCCAAAAATATTTAGTTTACTTAACGATATATATAACAAATAAAAGCAAGAGAATATTGTTAGTGTTTCACAATTTCTGCTTTAAAAGTGACCGAAACGATTAATCGATTATTAAAATAGCTGCCAATTATTTTTCTGTCTATCGACTAATTGTTTCAGCTCTCATTTTAATAGGAAAAATAAATACTATTATTCCTGGTTGTGTTGCCGTCACAGAAAACAAAGAGTGAAACGGGAAACGGGACTAAAGTTTGTTCACAGCTGCACTCGAACACGTCGACGTCGATGTGTGATGCATCCATTCAGTCCCTCTTCCCCTTTAAACCAGTATAGAAAATATGCCAAAAACTTTTTCTTTGTTTTTGTACTGGGATCATCCATCAATAATGTCTATAGTGCTTTTCTTTCTCTCCCTGCCTATTTTATATTTTTCGCGTTGGAGCTTTTTTTACTCTCGTGTTGTATGAACGTTTTAACGGTGACGACGAGCCTGTTAATCTGACAGATGAACACTGCCTCAAGTACAAATAATCGTTTCAAATCCAGGGTTTTCGTCTTTGTTGCGTCATTTTATAGACACCAGTCAATCAGAAATGGGACAAATAACTCCGTCGAACCGCAACAGCTGTCTTTGACCGTCGGTGGACGCGGAAGGACGGCGATGGCTCGCCATCCCGTCCTGCTCGCTCCGTTTGTCTCGCTAGTCTTCCTGCTGGTCCAGAAAGGTTCAGTTTAAGTGTTAAAAACATAGATTTAGTCCATTTGTTTGATTTCTTTATCATACTGTACTCACCACACAGTCGAGGTGCAGCTCTCTGCTGCCTGTTAATGCACAAACATGAACAAAAGAATTCAGAGAGAAAAAATGCCTTTTATCAAAAGAAGAAAAAAAGAGGGAATTTGTGAGGTTATAACTGAGAAGAGGTGGTTTTATTTTATTTTTAATCATATCCAGCTCACCTGAGTTTGGTCTCTGAGGTATCCAAGATACTGAAAAGGTCCCGACTGTTGGAGAAGCATCATCTGTACGGCACAAAAAATATACTAAATATAGCGGTGCATCGGTGGCTTCAGTGGCAGCGAACAAAAGACGAGCAATATGGCATCAAAACAGGTCCACAGCATGATTTACCCCCCAAAAGATATTAATACTAAAAAAGAAATGCTAAAGGCTTCAGTACAACAAGTGCAGGTCTGTGTACCTTCTCGTCCAAAGAATTTATCATTTTCAATCAGCTGTTAAAACTTAGAGAAAAATCCAGCTTTAATTTCTCAAAACTAAAAAAAATAAATAAATAAAATAAATGAGGGTTTAAACTAAAAACCATTTGATAGCAAGTAATCATTTCATCAAAAATAAATAGTGGAATTTAAAAAAATTGAAACTAGTAAAAAGAAAAGATTTCCAAAAGCTAAAGGTAATGTCTTTGAATTGTTAAAAAAAATCTGTTTACTATAATATATAATATTCACATTTGGATGCAAAGATACACAGACATAAAAGTTTTCTAAAACTATTATTTGTGCGTCTGTAATCTGACGAGTGTTTTCATACAGCGAGACGTGTTTTTGTCTTTTTAGACGTCTGATTAAAATGAACTGAAAAATATTCTCGCAGTATAAAAACACAATACATGAAGTATTCTGTTCCCGCTGTCACTCAACACTCTGAGCCAAATGCACGTTATGTTTTTAAAATATATATATATACACAATATATATAATGCTCTTTATCAGAGCACAGAGCCTGGTAGGTGTCTGGGGAGGGATGTTTTTGTTAAAATTATTAATTTCTTTAACATATATTTCGTTCCCTCAATTTAGTAAATTCCAGAGCTTTTTGCGGCAACCTCGCCTGAAATGAAGACTCCATTTGCTTATATCCTAAAAAATACAACACTTTTATAAATTAAAACTATTAACCATCAGGGGAAAAGAGCAGAATTTTGCTGACCACCTCCAATAAACATTCTCCTGAAGTCATAAAATAAAAATGTTCAGTTATCTCCGTTTGATTAAACTTTTACTCAGTGGTGACAAGTAAACAAGTAATTTTACTTTACTAGAGTATTTCCATTTAAGTTACTTTATACTGCATACTTCTACCTCAGTACAACTCTGTACTGTACTTTTTACTCCACTACATTTATCTGACAGCTGTAGTTACTTTATGGATTTGTTATAGATTTCATGTATTGTTGGAAAATCTATAACAAATTGTTAAAATTAGTTCAACTACAATATTAATATTCTACCTACACGTCAGTGCATTTGCAGTAACATCAAAGAATATAAATAATAATATAACTTTGCTCTCAGGGGCCAAGTACTTTTATTTTAGAAACTGAAGTACATTTTTTTCCACCAATACTTCTGTACTTTTAGTTGTGTAACATTTTGAATTCAGGACTTTAACTGATGAGTATTTGTACACTGTAGTTGCTACTAAATTAGGGATCTAAATATTTTTGTCACCACTGAATTTACGATCATTTTGTTATACGTTGACAAACTTAATATTTTGGTTGTTAAACAAACACAACACCTTATATATTTAGTTCCCTTTAGTAAATTCCACCTCCAATAAACATTTTCCTGAAGTCCAAAAACAAAAATAACTAGAAAACAAGTTATTATAGCATTTCCATTTTATGCTACTTTATACTGCATACTTCTACCTTAGTAAAAATTCAGAGAGAAATACTGTTCTTTTTACTACATTTATCTGACAGCTTTAGTTACTTTATGGATTTAACAGACGAAACCTATGATCAACCTATAACAATACATAAAATTGTTAAAATTAACTACAATATTAATATTATACCTACACGTCAGTGCAGTTGCAATAACATCAAAAAATATAAATAGTGATATAAGTTTGGGCCAATTTCTTGTACAAGTACTTTTACTTTAGAAACTTAAGTACATTTTTCCACCAATACTTCTGTACTTTTAGTTGTGTAACATTTTGAATTCAGAACTTTCACTGATGAGTATTTGTACACTGTAGTTGCTACTAAATAAGGAATCTGAATATTTTTGTCAACACTGAATTTACAATTTTGTTATACGTTGATAAACTTAATATTTTGGCGATTTAACGAACACAATCTGTTGAAATTGTTAACGCAAGGCGGTCAGCCACCGCAGATCTCGACGCATATCCTATCATCTTAGTAGCAGTTAGTATTTAGTAGAACATTTGCTGCGTCAAAAACTACATTTTTTTTGTCACTCAAGTGTTTAAATTTTTTATGATGTTAGCGGAGGTGGTTCATATTTCAGGCGAGGCAGGCTGCTACCACTTACAAACATGGAAAAAAAAAACTCTGATAGGATAATTTTTACAACGTTAAAACTTTTAACAATTAAACAGATTTTATCCGGTTCATACAAACTTAACTTATCAAGATTTTAGAGCTCTTAAAACAATTAAACTGAGCACAGAACTTACCTTCTATTCAGCGGACACTTTCCAGGCTCTGTATCTGTAAGATAAACTGCAGATATGCATTAACATTGTACCTAACTTGCCTTTATAAATGAATAAAATCATGATCAGAGTGGAGAAGTAAAGTCTCTCAGAGGGGTTTTACCAGAATGTACCATGTGATGCATATCGAGTCCTCACCTGAGAGCTGTGACGAGACTCCAGGTGGGAATAAAAAAACAAAAACCAAGATGGAAACCATATCAGCGCTCCGTGCCGCGTCGATACTCCACCCTTCAAACCCTAAAAAAAACATCCACCATCCCCAAACCTCCTCATCCGTTTCTAGAAATCTTCTCCGGGAGAAACTGTGCAGTGCTTAAACAGATCTATTTTAATACACGACACAACATTTGAACAAATGAGAAAAAAAAAGTTAGAACATTTTTATATTCTTTTATCAAGGAGCAAAAAAAAAAGAAAACAGAACATTGGATTTTCTATTGTTTGCCAGTTCTGCATTCTGACTTCTAGCTTGCAACGTTCGATATATTATTTTGCCACGAGGAGGCGACGACGACGACACGTTTAGATGGAAATTAAAATGTCTGTTGGCTGTTGAAGTAGAAATTTTTTCTTTGTCATTAATAAGGGGACTGTCCAGTGGATAGTGTGTATAGGAAAGTGTTTGTCTTAAATATGCCAATGTAGTTTTTTCTTCTTTATGATGCATTAAAAAGTTGATTGATGGAAGTTGGTAAATGATTAAAGAGTAGTCTCACTTTTTTGTACCAAGTTCTTACGAAAAATCGAATCATTAATAAACAAAATTCAAGAACAAAAAAGTTTGATTCAAGTGTCTGTTTTCAATTAGCACCAGTTATCATACAGTAGAGTGCAAATAATAAAAATAATAATACAGAATTATCACGATATGGACAAACTCGTTCTCTGGTACCAATGAATTCATCAGGTTTTCTAGTTTCATATAATACCAGTATCTTCACTCTAGCTTTAAAACTGAGCCGCTACAACCTAAAAATCACAAGTTGCGTTGATGTATTAAAGAAATTAGTAGCGGTAAAACGAATTTGCGTTAACGTGTTATTATCGCGTTAACTTTGACAGCTCTAATTTAAATGTTGCTGGATCCTGATTGGAGAACAGAATTTCGTCATAGTATAGTATGTCGAAATTTTATGCCAAAAAAAGTCATAGTATAGAATGTCGAAAATTTTCATGAAAAAAAACTCATAGTATAGTATGTCGAAATCTTTTGCAGAAAAAAAGTCATAGTATGTGTGTCGAAATTTTTTGCAAAAAAAAGTCATACTATAGTATGTCGAAATTTTTTGCAAAAAAAAGTCATAATATAGTATGTCAAACTTTTTTCGGAAAAAAAGTCATATAGTATGTCGAAAAATTTCATGAAAAAAAAGTCATAGTATAGTATGTTGAAATTTTATAAACATAGTATAAATGTATAGTATGTCGGAATTTTTTGCAAAAAAGACAGTATAGTATGTCGAAATTTTTTGCAAAAAAAAGTCATAGTGTAGTACGTCAATTTTTCGCCAAAACAATTCATAGTATAGTATGTTGAAATTTTCTACAAAAAAAGCCATTTCGACAAAACTATACTATGACTTTTTTTCGCAAAAATTTCGACATACTTTACTATGACTTTTTTTGCCAAAACTTCGACATACTATAGTATGACTTTTTTCATAAAAATTTTCAAAATTTTAAACTGAGTTTTTTTTCCACCAAATTAATCGACAGACTACTATGCCTTTTTTCATGAAAATTTTCGACATTCTATACTATTACATTTTTTTCAGGAAAATTTTCGACATGCTATAGTATGACTTTTTTCATGAAAATTTTCGACATTCTATACTATGACATTTTTTTACGAATATTTTCGACAATTTTCGAAATTGACGAAATTTTAAACTGAGTTTTTTTTCCACCAAATTAATCGACAGACTATACTATGACATTTTTTTACGAATATTTTCGAAAATTTTCATGAAAAAAGTCATACAATAGCATGTCGAAAATATTCGTAAAAAATGTCATAGTATAGAATGTCGAAAATTGTCATGAAAAAAGGCATAGTATAGTCTGTCGATTAATTTGGTGGAAAAAAAACTCAGTTTAAAATTTCGTCAATTTTCATGAAAAAGACATGCTATAGTATGACTTTTCATGAACATTTTCGAAATTTTAAACTGAGTTTTTTTTCCACCAAATTAATCGACAGACTATACTATGCCTTTTTTCATGAAAATTTTCGACATTCTATACTATGACATTTTTTTACGAATATTTTCGACATGCTATAGTATGACTTTTTTCATGAACATTTTTGAAAATATTCGTAAAAAAATGTCATAGTATAGAATGTCGAAAATTTTCATGAAAAAAGGCATAGTATAGTCTGTCGATTAATTTGGTGGAAAAAAAACTCAGTTTAAAATTTCGTCAATTTTCATGAAAAAGACATGCTATAGTATGACTTTTCATGAAAATTTTCGAAATTTTAAACTGAGTTTTTTTTCCACCAAATTAATCGACAGACTATACTATGCCTTTTTTCATGAAAATTTTCGAAATTCTATACTATGACATTTTTTTACGAATATTTTCGACATGCTATAGTATGACTTTTTTCATGAAAATATTCGTAAAAAAATGTCATAGTATAGAATGTCGAAAATTTTCATGAAAAAAGGCATAGTATAGTCTGTCGATTAATTTGGTGGAAAAAAAGCTCAGTTTAAAATTTCGTCAATTTTCATGAAAAAGACATGCTATAGTATGACTTTTCATGAACATTTTCGAAATTTTAAACTGAGTTTTTTTTCCACCAAATTAATCGACAGACTATACTATGCCTTTTTTCATGAAAATTTTCGACATTCTATACTATGACATTTTTTTACGAATATTTTCGACATGCTATAGTATGACTTTTTTCATGAAAATATTCGTAAAAAAATGTCATAGTATAGAATGTCGAAAGTTTTCATGAAAAAAGGCATAGTATAGTCTGTCGATTAATTTGGTGGAAAAAAAACTCAGTTTAAAATTTCGTCAATTTTCATGAAAAAGACATGCTATAGTATGACTTCATGAAAATTTTCGAAATTTTAAACTGAGTTTTTTTTCCACCAAATTAATCGACAGACTATACTATGCCTTTTTTCATGAAAATTTTCGACATTCTATACTATGACATTTTTTTACGAATATTTTCGACATGCTATAGTATGACTTTTTTCATGAAAATATTCGTAAAAAAATGTCATAGTATAGAATGTCGAAAATTTTCATGAAAAAGGCATAGTATAGTCTGTCGATTAATTTGGTGGAAAAAAAACTCAGTTTAAAATTTCGTCAATTTTCATGAAAAAGACATGCTATAGTATGACTTTTCATGAAAATTTTCGAAATTTTAAACGAGTTTTTTTTCCACCAAATTAATCGACAGACTATACTATGCCTTTTTTCATGAAAATTTTCGACATTCTATACTATGACATTTTTTTACGAATATTTTCGACATGCTATAGTATGACTTTTTTCATGAAAATATTCGTAAAAAAATGTCATAGTATAGAATGTCGAAAATTTTCATGAAAAAGACATGCTATAGTATGACTTTTCATGAAAATTTTCGAAATTTTAAACTGAGTTTTTTTTCCACCAAATTAATCGACAGACTATACTAAGCCTTTTTTCATGAAAATTTTCGACATTCTATACTATGACATTTTTTTACGAATATTTTCGACATGCTATAGTATGACTTTTTTCATGAAAATATTCGTAAAAAAATGTCATAGTATAGAATGTCGAAAATTTTCATGAAAAAAGGCATAGTATAGTCCGTCGATTAATTTGGTGGAAAAAAAACTCAGTTTAAAATTTCGTCAATTTTCATGAAAGACATGCTATAGTATGACTTTTCATGAAAATTTTCGAAATTTTAAACTGAGTTTTTTTTCCACCAAATTAATCGACAGACTATACTATGCCTTTTTTCATGAAAATTTTCGACATTCTATACTATGACATTTTTTTACGAATATTTTCGTATGACTTTTTTCATGAAAATTTTCGAAAATATTCGTAAAAAATTGTCATAGTATTGAATATCGAAAATTTTCATGAAAAAAGGCATAGTATAGTCTGTCGATTAATTTGGTGGAAAAAAAACTCAGTTTAAAATTTCGACATTTTCAAGAAAAAAGTCATGCTATAGTATGACTTTTTTTGAAAATTGACGAAATTTTAAACTGAGTTTTTTTTCCACCAAATTAATCGACAGACTATACTATGCCTTTTTTCATGAAAATTTTCGACATTCTATACTATGACATTTTTTTACGAATATTTTCGTATGACTTTTTTCATGAAAATTTTCGAAAATATTCGTAAAAAATTGTCATAGTATTGAATATCGAAAATTTTCATGAAAAAAGGCATAGTATAGTCTGTCGATTAATTTGGTGGAAAAAAAACTCAGTTTAAAATTTCGACATTTTCAAGAAAAAAGTCATGCTATAGTATGACTTTTTTTGAAAATTGACGAAATTTTAAACTGAGTTTTTTTTCCACCAAATTAATCGACAGACTATACTATGCCTTTTTTCATGAAAATTTTCGACATTCTATACTATGACATTTTTTTACGAATATTTTCGTATGACTTTTTTCATGAAAACTTTCGAAAATATTCGTAAAAAATTGTCATAGTATTGAATATCGAAAATTTTCATGAAAAAAGGCATAGTATAGTCTGTCGATTAATTTGGTGGAAAAAAAACTCAGTTTAAAATTTCGTCAATTTTCATGAAAAAGACATGCTATAGTATGACTTTTTTTGAAAATTGACGAAATTTTAAACTGAGTTTTTTTTCCACCAAATTAATCGACAGACTATACTATGCCTTTTTTCATGAAAATTTTCGACATTCTATACTATGACATTTTTTTACGAATATTTTCGACATGCTATAGTATGACTTTTTTCATGAACATTTTTGAAAATATTCGTAAAAAAATGTCATAGTATAGAATGTCGAAAATTTTCATGAAAAAAGGCATAGTATAGTCTGTCGATTAATTTGGTGGAAAA